>JACEGR010002779.1:0-44343 GCA_014170235.1 Listronotus bonariensis
TATTAAATACTTGTTAAATGAAATAGTTTTTAATATGACAGATACCACTAAGAACTCCTTAAAATGGTGGTCTTTTAAAACATTGCATGCATTAGGGCGCCAGGGCTATGGTGTTTTTAGATATTAAACCTTGGCTAAAAAATGTGCTTTTGTTTGATATCAATAAATTGAAGCGTTTTTGAGTTATACTTTTTATAGGTAAAATAAGGTTGTATTGAATAGTTTTGTATGTCGTCAGTTTAACATGGGCTTCCTCTAAACTTATGCATTCTCTAGCTTTAATTATTAAATAATATGGAACCCTCCTACAATCCTACAATATAAATTTTTTGTTGTAAAAATAAAAAAAAGTATTTTAGTGTGCTAATTTGCCAGCAGAATAACCTAATGTTTTTAGATGTTCCCACAACAAAATACTTGTTTTGATCAAAGCACTTTAATTTATCGATAATAAACAAGAGTACCTTTTTTGGCTAAGGATTTAGACTATTCAAAATACTACTTTTATTTCTCTAATATACAGGGTGTTAAAATAATTCGCACTATTGTTAAGGGTAAGTCCGTCCCTGGCGCACTAATGAATGCAAATGTTTTAAGAGGGTACCATTTCAAGGAGTCCTTAGCAATATCTGTTATATTAAAAAATATTTTTAATATACCAAGTGAGTTATTCAAGAAAGACAATTTTTGGCGGCGTCCTTTAAAGGCACATATCTCAGTAAAAGGGCTTTGAAAAAAGTTTATAGAAACTTGCCATATTATTATCATGTGTTTTATTTGAATCCGAAAGATTGCCCACATATTCCCGGACACCCTGTATATAGGATTTGACAAAAACTTGACAAATTTAATGATACAAACTGTGTAAAAGTTTGCTTTTTACAATTTTACTTAATTGCAATACTGTCTTAGGCTGTGTAAGATTGTTTATTTATTTTAATTCTTTATGTTTGCCGCCACAGTCATTTTATTATAGTCATATATGTGAATCATTTTTAAACGTCATGTTGCACATGTGGTTAATTAGGCTCCTATTTTATATTGATTACATTAATCACTAATGTATTTTAATCATGGTGGAAGTACTATATCTTATTATACTATAATTAATTGATTAATAAATGTTGTAACCTCATTCTTTGTTTTTTTTTAACGCTTGCTTTTTTTTTTTTTTTTTTTAATTAGTAGCTTGGGTTGTATGTATGTATGTAATCGGAATCTTTAAGCTTAATTTTCACCAACTTCCAGCGATTCGATTTCTTTGAAACTTTGCACACGTATCAGGACCCATGACAATGCAATAATTTGCAAACAGTATCCCGTTATCCTGATTAGGATCGCCAGGATAAATAAATTCCTTTATATAGATTTTCTGTAGGAGAGCAACAGAGAAACAGCCAAACTCGGCCATCAGTCGCATGCCAAGCCAGATGTGGCAGTTTTTAATACACGGTCAAATTTGCGCGCGAGCTTTGGCTTTTTTGACAGATGTGACCGTTTTGCATGATCGTGCATACCCCGGTTTACAGGTCTATTGTTACCTCGAAGGGTTCACTAGCTCTCCTACTATTATTTGTGTCGATGGTAGTACAAAGTCGATTGATGAGATAAGGTCACGACATTCGCCATATTGGCTAGCGCGGCTGTGACGTCAAGTCGGGCCATTTTCGGCCATGTTTGATTTTAGGCAGATCAGTGGCGTAGAATTAAGGAGAAAACAAAAAAGAACTGTATGTTGTAAACAAAATTTATTGGATTATTTTAATAGGCATAACTTAAAACAAAAACATAAATGTGGTTTAAATGTTGAAAATTAAAAATTATCAAAGCGACGACAGGACGATGAGGTACCTGGCAGAGCAAAACATTTTCCATGGTTCCGTAAGTCAAAAACCATTTTAAAAACTTTGTATACAGGGTGTCCGCTAATGAATGGTACACAGAAAAACCACAGATTCCTTATGCCAAAATATTAAGATTTAACCAAACATACCTAATATCCAAAAGTTTATAATAAGGAAGATACGGGGGTGTCATAGTAAAAAGAAAAGTAAATTTATTTCGATAATTGTTCCCCCCTTTTTAAATATCTTAATAAAACAGTATCTAGGGGTTTTTAAACATTAGCTTTTCAGATCGAATATTAATTTTTGTGTGTAGACTAGAGGGCGATGGGTACACTATTTAAAATTCTCTAAAACTACCCAATTTTTTGTTACTACTCTGTATGTATGTAAACTAGTAAGCTTCTCTATGCTTTCTGCACAAAAAGGTATACTTAGTAAGAATCGGTCTTGACAACCGTTTTTAAGGTATTCACGTTTTAGTTGTTCAGTGCACCCGAAAGTATGTACCTTCAATAACATCGTATTAGCTATAATTACAACTGCTCAGATATAAATAGCTGATATCTAAAAACTCCTGGATACCGAGTTTTATTAAAATGTTTAAAACATATCAGAAATTATCGAAATGCATGAATAAAAAATATTTATATCCCTTTAACACCCCGTATCTTCCTTATCATTAACTTTTGGATATAGGTATGTTTGTTTAAATCCTAAATGGGTATTTTCGCATAAGAAATCTGTGGTTTTTCTGTGTACCATTAATTAGCGGACACTCATCTGTATCATATGGTATATAAAAACACGAATGACTGAAAACTATTCGACTAAACACTATCAAAATCTCTAAAATAAAACGAGTCCGAACCAATAATATGTGAAGTCTCTAAACTAACCAAAAACATTAACAACTGGAAATCCTTGCAGAATATACAACCAAAATATGGCTATTTAGAATTAAAGCATTTTGAGAATTAAAGGCGTATCAAAAAATTGAGAATTTTTTTGGAGGCATTAATTTTTATGAGTGTAATTCCATTCTTGTAAACGTTTTTTTTTAATGTCTGATTTAAAAGTACTTATGTACCATAGGTGCCTTAAGTAAAGAAATAGTTTTTTTTTAGAATAGGACTTAAAGATTTGGAGGAAGCTTGGAGAGGAGAGATGGTGTCTTTTACAGACAGTGGTGGTGTGAAAAGGGAGAAGAATGGCAACTATTTTGATATATTTATTATTTTTAGCGCGACTTGACAATAAAAAAGCTTTTTAAGTTTAAAATTTTTTAGTTTTAAGATGATTGTATTATACTTAGAACAATAAAATGAAAATGGCAAATTTCCACAGTTTTTACCAAACAAAGCTTCGACAAGGTACGACTCTGTCATCCAGCTGATAATGCTACCAACTTTGAACAGAACTACCAACCAAAATCGTAATTCTCACATTCTCACGTCCCTGACAAAAGCTATCCCCGGTCTTGCTTATGTCTAAACCCCTTCTCATAAAGAAACTCTGGGTAGATAAAAGAATCTATGAGTTGACGTCTTTATTAAACCTTTTAACAGTGAAACTGAAAGGATATTTAAACTAGAAAAATATTCAATAAATATTTTATTTTTGTAAAATAATACAATATTTTAATACAATAAATACTTTATTCTATAATTTTAAAAATATTAATTAAGTACAATCACATTTAAATTTTTTGGAATATACTTATGAACCTCGTTAAAATCTAGGAAAGTATCAATAAATTATCTTATATATAGCAAGATTTACCTACATGTTGTGTAGTAACCTTTGGCATAATTGAAATGTTCAGAATACATGTTTTCAGAAAAAACATTTCACTTTGAATTTCAAAAAACAAAGTATTGTCATTACAGCGTCTGATGACAAAAAAAAACAAAAAAACTCCCATATAAAGAATGTTTTCTCGTATCTGTAATAACAACAAAGCTACAGGACCTTTTCAAAAAGTGAAAAATCGAGAATCACCCTGTATCTCTGAAACGCTTCGCGATAGCGATGATCTGTTTTACCATAAATGTTTTCTCAAAAAAGCTCGAGGATGGGGTATCAGATTTTTAATATCTCTTATGGTTTCCAAGTTTCCCATAAGGGACAACCAAAATGGGACACCCTGTACAGGAAAAAAATATAACACAATTCTGTAAAGTTTATTTTTTAAAAACATGATAATATAATCATTTCACATAAGTCACTTTTATAAAAAAATCGACCTAGACGCTCTAATGGACCTAATACACAGGGTGTTCCTTGAAGGTATTCTAACCCTTCAATGCATGATGGGAAATGTGTTAAGCAATACCTAAAACCACCAGTGTGTCAGACACATTAGCCGGTAAATAAAGTATTTTTATGCCAGCTCCTCTAACAATAAAAACGATATATAACAAAAAGCAACAAATTCTAGACTTTAACTGACGTGATTATTAGCTGACAAAGTATAGTGACTTTCGGCTCTGCTATCCAATGTTGGTAATTTTTGCCTTTTACTTAGTCCTTCTGACGTCCCAAACCGTGCGCCGTATAAAGTCGTGTTTATGTCGTAACTCTTCCAGTATATACAGGTGATTTGAAATCGATCACGAAACTTAAGGGGGTGATTCTACCTTGACAAAATAACGGTAGTGCTTCATATACTTTTTTCAAATGTCATTCGTTTCGAGTTACAAGCTCGTCAAAGTTCAATTTTTTATTTTGGTTTTTTCTGCAATATTGCATTTATTTTTTAACCAATCCAGTTAATATTTGGCACAATAAATCGAGCTTTGCAGATTCTAAGATTTTAAGACAAAAGTACTTTTTAAATACCAGCCAGAGGGCACTTTTATCTAAACCTAAAATTTATTTACATCATAACTTTTTTATTTTGCCAGATATCGCAAAGCTGGGGTCGCCATTTTATAGACAATCAAAAACCCAAAACAATGTACTCTTTATATAAAGTCGATAAACCTCACCGTTTAGGCACCAATAGACATCAAAGTTTTCATCAATTTCAATCAAATTACCTACATACATACAGGGTGTCCAGTAACTCAACCGACAAACTATACAGGGCGATTCTACAACAGAAAATGAGAAAAAAACTTCATATAAATAGATGTTCTAAACGTCTTAGTTTTGAACTACGGTATGTTAAATATTTAAAAAAACCTTTTTTATTTTTAACACTCCGTAGTTCAAAACCAAGACGTTTAGGACAAATGTTTATATGAAGTTTTTTTTTCTTAGTTTTTCTTGTAGAATCGTTTGGTTAAGTTGGTCGGTTGAGTTACTGGACACCCCGTAGCGTATGTAGGTAATTTGATTGAAATTGATGAAAACTTTGATGTCTATTGGCGCCTAAACGGTGAGGTAGTTTATCGACTTTAATAAAGAAAACTTTATTTTAAGTTTTTTGATTGTCTCAGAAAATGGCGCCCCCAGCTTTGCGATATCTGTCAAAATAAAAAGCTATGATGTAAATAAATTTTAAGTTTTAGGTAAAGTGCCCTCTGGCGGTATTTAAAAAAAGTACTTTTGTCTTAAAACTTTAGAATCTGCAAAGATCGATTTGTATGCCAAATATCATGTATTGATAAAAAATTAATGCAATATGCAGAAAAAAACCTTAAATAAAAATTGATATTTAACGGCTTGTAACTCGCGAAACGAATGACATTTTGAAAAAAATTATATGAAGCTCTACCCTTATTTTGTCAAGTAGAATCACCCCTTAAGTTTCGTGATCGATTTTTGAATCACCTCTGTATAAATGTACTTCTCCAAGAATAACCACTTTTTACAAGTGTTCTTATATTCTTTTAGTTCTAAATTCATTTATTAACATTATAGGGGTAATAACATTTTTTTAAACCAGATGTTCAATAAAGTTGGGTGGAAAGCTGAAAAAATTACCAAAAATCACAGTAAGGGAATATTAACTGGGAGCTTTACATGCAAGTATATCGCATATTGTCTCAACTCTTCTCTTATTGAAAGAGTAGAGTAGAGTAAAGTGCATCTAGTTGCAGCTTATATATTGCCTGTGCCAGCAATGAAATGGACTTCATGATAATAACGCTTTTAAACCCTTTTAGGGGAGTTCCTCTTTGACGAGCCTACCACAAACATTTATACCTGGCCCTAGATGGAAGCGGCGCTTTAATGCAGTCTGTCAACCTTGACATGTTTTGGGGTGTCGGCTGGGCAAATACATCACGTTTTTTTGTCGGACAAGTTTACCATAATATGCTTTACATGCAATTTTTAAACATTGTGCCAAAATCAGTATGGGTTAAACCAGATTTATAGTTTCAGTAACGTTAAGACGTAAGAAGTAAGCTGCAATACCAAAGTCAATTTATAGTTCCTTAATTTAAAGTATCTCCTGCTACGGTTGTTTTAGGTTATGAATATTGTTGTTGTCATTTTTTAAAATGAATTTTATAAAAGATAATTTAGGTAGATTGGCTCTTTGCTGTTTACATAAGACATCAACGACAACAAAATAAAATTTAATGTAAAATGGCCCATAAATAACCAAAAATGTTAACATGACGCGCTGCCAGCGAAAGCGATCGATGTCAACCGTAAGACTTAAGACTTAAGAAATAAAATAAACCATTTCTTACTTCTTACGTCTTACGGCTTAATTCTTACTGCTTAAGTTTTGGCACTATTAATTATCAGTTTACTTGTCACATGTTCATTTTTCTTACGGCTTAACGCCGTCTTAAGTCTTACGTTACTGGAAACTATAAATCAGGCTTTACAGCCTTGCTGGGTATGATTCCGAGTACCGGGGCACCACTGGATCTTGATGGATTGCCAACGTTATAACCTGGCGCGAAACAAAAGTTACATGGGCGGAAAAAACCGGCTCGTGACGCAAGCCAGTTGAGGGTAAACGCACCCGGCACCAAACAAACTATCCGCTTTATAGAAAGAATTTGTTGACGGCGTCCTGGTTTTCTGTCTCGAAGTACGGTAGCTAATGAGCGTTACGGTCAGTCCCCGGACGAAGGGTACGGGGGTGCCGGTGTTTGTATTTTGCTCACGCGGCTTTTAAGTGCATGTTCGTCCGCACCACTGCGCGAGGTCGTAAAAATCCGAAAAATGCTTCTTTGCCACTGTGGATCTAAATGTAGGTTATCTATGCGGGGCACGCAGCAAAACCGGCGAAGGCAAGCGCCAGATTCATTCATATTTTGCTTTCGCCTTGGGGAGTAGCCAGTAGCGTCGCTGCTAATATGAATGGCTCTAGCGCTGGCGTCGGCGGTTGGCCGCGTGCCGCGGTGCTCGGAATCATGGGCGAATGCGTCACTTTTTTGTCAGACAAGTTTACCACAATAATTTAGATGCAATTTTTAAACATTGTGCCAAAAATCGTAACGATTATAGTTACGAAACCCGCTCAATCCGATACCCAAACATGTCAATGGACCTTATGATTTCTTGACTGTAACACTTACGATTTTAGACACAATATTTAATAATTGCATGTAAAACATTATGGTAAACTTGTCCGACAAAAAATGACGCGTTCGCCCAGTCCGACATGTCAAAATTGACAAGCTGAGTTAGAGCGCCGCTTCCATCTATGGCGGTATAAATATTTGTGGTAAACTCGTCAAAAGAAATTTTCCTTAAAATGTTTTAAAAGTGTTATTCTCATGAAGTGAATTTCATTTCTACACAAGGACTAATAAAGAAAATATACGTTCTTCTCGAACATAGATATTTTTCAATATTTCTACAAAAATCATTCAATTTAATTTTTACCTTCAAGGTAACTCCTCAGGACTTAACTTTAACTTGGCCTATTTTACGTTAAAGAGAGAAACGTGCAAAATTGGCGAAGCTTGAGAATTAAGAATTCCAATTCAGGCATATCAAGGAATTAGTTTCAGCTTCAAATTGTTTTATTAACAACCTAATGATTATCCTTATTTCAATAAGAAGAGAATCTCGCGAGTATTCTTAAACATTGGAAACTTGTCGGCGGGCACCTTCAAACGAACCTTTTTAAAAGGTTCCCGGGCCGTTTCATAAATAAAATAAATAAAAAAATTGGTTCCTAAGTTGCACGTGGATCACGTCATGTTTACGCCCAGTATTCGACTTGAATATTCGTAGACGACGTAGCTGATGCTCACGGCCGGCATCACTTTGATGAAGTTCGGCGTGATGCCTCTGTAGAGTCCGAACACACCTTCCTTTCGAGGATTCCCTTGAATGTTCCGGTCATCGTAAACGTTGACGGATCTATAGATGGATGTATTACTGAAAATAATGACAATAATAAAATAAATGTGCTCTCATGAAGTAACTAGAATCAGAGTTTGTTTCGTTTTTAAACATTTTAAACAGGATTTAAACATGTTTAAAACACCTAAATTAAAAAAGCGTTTTTTTTTTTTTTCATTCTCTTCTATATAATAAAGTTAGTTCTTAAATGATCCAAAGATTATCGGAAGAGTTAATTGATTTTTGGTAATGTTAATAATTAACACATTAAATTTACCAAAATTACAAAACCAGCAAAAATAACCAACTTTCCGATAATCTTTGAATCATTAAGAAACTTTCAATATACAACTTTTCTCTCAAACAAGATTTAAAAAAACGGCAGGAAATCGCGTTTTAGCTTAATTTAACATGCTACGGCATCCTCTTAAACAAAGTTAAAGAAGTCAGCAATAGTGGAAAATATCCTAGTGACAATTAAAGTCTGAGGTGGCTTTCTCCAGGTGAGCGCAAATAGGAGGCGCTCCCGAGTAGCTCCAGGAGGGCATTTCGTTCTACTTTATGGCGTTCCAGTGACGGAAAGTGTTATGCACCTGAGCTACTCCGTTTTTCTTTCCCCTTGCCCCTCATGCACCAACCCCTCTTTTGGTTTTTGTGCTTCAAACGTGTTTTTTTATGGTTAAGGATGGATTTTTTAAAATTATTTATTTAAAATGGAATTAGATATTAAAAAGAGATTATTATTATAAAGCCAAGAAAGGTTAAAAACAACGAAATTTTAAAATTTCTTAAAGTATTTCTCTTTCCTTGTCTAAGGATGCGTTCCAGTGACTAACTTTTTAGAGCAGTTCAAGAGCTTCAAGCCCTAGAGCGTGACGCACAAAAATTTTCGTCACTGGAAAGACCTCTCTGGTCTCAACCGCTTTGCTGCCGAGTGTCATTAGTGTCAATATTGTCAACTTAAGTAATTCTGCTGGTCCAACTTGAGCAATTTCGACACTTATTGGTCTCACAATCTGCCGTTTTACTTTATAGGTTAAGATAGCAAGTAGTTATTCTGGTTATTTTACGAGGGGCTATGGAGACAATATCAAGTTATAGTCTATTTGAAAATGCAAGAGAGTAATAAATAATATTTGACGGCTCCTTTCAGAGGCGTACGATAAATATTTATTTTAGGCGTGCAATAAATATTTTTATTTACAACCTTTTATACACTAGCGAAAAATATTAAAAAATACAAAAAAGTCCCAATTTTTTTACCTTTTTCAAGTGGCTGTATTTCGCTTTAAAAATTGTACTGAAATAAAAAAAAGCATTTAAAAGCTTAAAGTCTCTAGTTTTAAGATCCCACAGTAAAAACATTTTTTATGCGAACATCTACCGAATCAATAGATACAAAAATTTTTTTTGAAATTTTTTGTTTTTTTTTTTGGTCTAAAAACTTGGTAAAAGTTTTTCCAACTTAACCACTATATGAATTGGATAACTTGTTCATTAAGCTTTAATTTCCTTTTTCAAAAGTTCGATACGACCACTTCTCACTGAGATATTGAACTTTGAACGAAAAAGGACCTTTTTGTCTTTAACCATCAATAACTCAGCAACCGCTTATTGCATAAGAAAATTAAGGAGGGTTATGAAAATCTTAAATAAATACTTCACCAAATTCGGCTATGCTTTAAAAAAATGTGTTTTTTTTTTATTTTTTACGTTAATTTAATAAATTAAGAAAAAAGGGCTTGTTGTGGCTTTTGTTATAATTAGGCTCTGAATTAAAAATATTTCAGGCGACCGGCCAGTTTATAGCCGACTAGTTCATGAAAAAAGCAGATATTATACGATGGCTTTTGGAAAGAGAAATAAACAGTGAAGAAAATTTGGTAAAACGAGAACTTCTAGCAAAAGTCCAGGAGCATAAACACCGCTTTATCAAATATGTTATAGATAAAATGGCAAAAAATCGTGATGTGACTGTACTTAGACTGCCCCCATACCACTGTGAACTAAATCCGATAGAGTTAATATGGGCACAAGTAAAAAGTTACGTGGCAAGACATAATACCATATTTAAAATGGATGATGTTTAGGTGCTATTCAAAAAGGCCGTAAGTGAAATAGATGAAGAAAAGTGGTCCAAATATATTGCATATGTTACAGAAATTGAAGAAAAAATGTGGGACCTAGATTACTGCATAGATGAAACAATCGAACAACTCATTATAAATGTAGGAAACGACAAAATTTTCTCCGATTTGTCTCTTTCTGATAGCGAGAATGAGTATTGACTGTAATATTAGCTTTGTTCGCGGGTTTGATTCTGAACCGGTTCTGGGACTATTCGCATGCGCAGTGAGAAAAGCAGCGTTCGCGGTAAGTAAAATCCCGAATTTTTAGTAACAGTTCTGTGTTCGCGGGTTACAATGGAATCAGTTCGTTACCGGTTCGTAACCTGATTAGCAGTCCTGGGATTTTTGTTGGAACTAAAAGTTCAGTTCGGAATTTCATGCGCATTGTCGACATGGTCAGCTGTTTTCTGTTTTTGTGGTACAGAAATAAACCGTTGTATTACAGTTTATTTGTTTCTGCCACTTTTTATGCGGGTTAATATACCTGTTGAATATTTTTTTTATATTTTTGTGATTCTGAGCGTATATAAACAAAGGATTTTTAATTGTATTCCGTATGAATGTATGTATGCAATAAAATAAATAAGGATTTAATTAAAAAATATAGACAATATTAGAAGATTTTACCATTTCTTGTTGTTTGAATTTTATCTTTAGTTAAATACACATACTTATGTTAAAAACGAGAGGAGGCAGGGAATCCCTCGTCTTCCGCCGAGAGACCTCGAGTGGCTTTCGACAGTATAACAATTTACCTTTTTGTTTGAATTTAATTTTTTTTGTGTAGTATGCAATTTAACCATAAAAATCCTAACCAAAAGGCTAGGTTAGAATACATCCTCAGCTGTATAGAAAATCGTTCGCGGTAAATAAAAATTCCGAACTAATAAATAACTAGACATGCGCTTTAAAACAATTCTAAACCAGTTCGGTTCTGGTTCAGAATCGGTTCATTACTAGACCCGCGAACAAAGCTATTTGTTCATTATTATTTTTACTCAGTGATAAGATAATTTGATATACTTATTAAGTTTAGAATAGAGCTCTGTATGTGTACCAAATATAATATTTTTTAAAATTGCAAAATAAAATGAACCCTTATTTTACATACATTTAAAATGTTTTAATCAATTTAAACTGTAGTCTAAATTATCATATTTACTTATATAGCAAACCTACCTTAAATAAATAATAGTTTTAAAAAAAACTAAAAAACACGCTTTTATATGCAACCGAACTAAAAATTAGAAAATAATTTTTCATTACAAAAGTTTGTATTACAGTAATAAAAGGTCAAACAATGAATCATAATTATATACCTCAAAATAGAATTATGATAAAATTTAAGATAATAACAGAATAATTCACTTCAGAGTAAAAAGCGTGGGGTGCATTTTACTATTTTTTCATAACTTTTCCCTCATAGATATTTACAAATGAAATAATTATAACATTTAATATATTAAGCACCCCACGCTTTTATTCTGAAATGAATTATTCTGTTATTATCTTAAATTTTATTATAATTCTATTTTAAGGTATATAATTATGATTCATTGTTTGACCTTTTATTACTGTAATACAAACGGGATACTGTTTTGCAGATTATTGCATTGTCATGGGTCCTTGATACGTGTGCAAAGTTTCAAAGAAATCGAATCGCTGGAAGTTGGTGAAAATTAAGCTTAAAGATTCCGTTACATACATACATACAACCCAAGCTAATAAAAGCGTGTTAAAAATAAATAAATTTAATATTTAGTAAAATTACCTGAAGCTACGCCTATGACCGCAGGCAAAGCCTCAGGTACACACAATAAAATTAGGGTTTTCATTGTATTCCGAGTCTTATCGTGCCTTTACAGGGTGAGGTATACGTGTCAAGTGAACAAAACCATTACAGGTATATAAAATTTGTTCAAAAGCTCCAAAGATTAGTAGGACCACCTTGTACAGGTTTTGCATATTTAATAAGGGTTTATTACTTTCTCTCATTTTCAAATTGACTATAGCTAGGTTGACACAAAAAGTAAGAAGAAACTAGTGGTTACCAAATGAAAAAAATAAATTTGCGAATTAATTTTTAAGGATACTCTTTCAAATTTAAAACGACTTAAATTAATAAAATAAACAAAAAAATATACTTTGTTCATAGTCACTTTAATTAAATATTTAGCCGTGACAGCTGTTTCGTAGTACAACTACATTTTCAAACGTACTGACAAACTAAAATTATGTTACTTATATATAAACAGTAATACCTAATAAAAAACATATTTTTTAAAAAGGTTTTAAAATCAATATGGTACAGTTGTGAAATTTAAAGATTTTATTGCTATATTTTATAAAAGTTTTACAAGGGGTAGATTTCCTAGGTCAATCTGTGTGTTAAGCAGATGTACATTCTGTTTTTATGTTTATAGATTTCAATATTTTCTAATGTATCTAGTTTTCGCCCTTTTTGTTCTAGATGTAATATTTTTAGGGTATTGATTTCTGGAAATTTGTGTCGGTTTCCGAAAATGGTTTGCAGAAATTTGATGTTGTTTTCCTAACCTATAACATGAGTTATGTTCTTTAAACCTAGTTTCGAAATTTCTTCCCGTTTGTCCAATGTAACAGCTATTACACTCTTCACAAAGTAAGCTATAAACTCCTGATTTTTAAATTTATTTTGTTTATCTTTCACATTAAATATCATGTTTGATAATCGATTTGATGGTTTATGTGCTATTTTCTGGTTTTGTTTAGACAGGGTGTTCGAAATTTTTGTGATATTTGGCCAAAATAAGTTAGGGTTTAAATGGTTGGTTTTGTTTTCAGGTATTTTTTGGTAAATTTGGTTGAGGGTGAGTTGTTTACGTTTCTTAATAATTATAGAGTTTATTAAGGGTGGAGGATAACCATTGTTTTGAGCGATGTTTTTATAGTGTTTAATTCTTTTCTAAATTTTCTTTGGAAAGTGGAATGGAAAATGCGCGATGTATCATTGATCTGTATGCTGACATTTTGTGGGTAATTGGATGTAAAGAATCATTAGGTATTTACATCCAATTACCCACAAAATGTCAGCATACAGATCAATGATACATCGCGCATTTTCCATTCCACTTTCCAAAGAAAATTTAGAAAAAGAATTAAACACTATAAAAAACATCGCTCAGAATAATGGTTATCCTCCGCCCTAATAAACTCTATAATTATTAAGAAACGTAAACAACTCGCCCTCAACCAAATTTACCCAAAAATACCTGAAAACAAAACCAACCATTTAAACCCTAACTTATTTTGGCCAAATATCACAAAAATTTCGGAACACCTCTGTCTAAACAAAACCAGAAAATAGCACATAAACTCATCAAATCGATTATCAAACATGATATGTTAATGTGAAAGATAAACAAAATAAATTTAAAAATCAGGAGTTTATAAGCTTACTTGTGAAGAGTGTAATAGCTGTTACATTGGACAAACGGGAAGAAATTTCTGAAACTAGGTTTAGAGAGCATAACTCATGTTACAGGTTAGGGAAAGCAACATCAAATTTCGCAAACCATTTTCTGGAAACCGGACATATTTCCAGAAATCAATGCCCTAAAGGTATTACATGTAGGACAAAAAGGGCGAAAACTAGATACATTAGAAAATATTGAAGTCTATAAACATAAAACAGAATGTACATCTGCTTAACACACAGATTGACCTAGGAAATCTACCGCTTGTAAAGCTTTTATAAAATATAGCAATAAAATCTTTAAATTCACGACTGTACCATATTGATTTTAAAACCTTTTAAAAAATATGTTTTTTATTAGGTATTACTGTTTATATATAAGTAACATAATTTTAGTTTGTCAGTACGTTTGAAAATGTAGTTGTACTACGAAACAGCTGTCACGGCTAAATATTTAATTAAAGTGACTATGAACAAAGTATATTTTTTGTTTATTTTATTAATTTAAAATGTACGGTCACAAAGTAACGGACGAAACCATAAATTCTTTAAAACGACTTGTTTTTCTTATGACTTATTGCAAAAACTGCCATTCAGTGCTGAGATTATCTAATAATAATTCGATTACGTTTAAGTTTTCAGATATCTTACACTTGAGTACAAAAATTTTAGGTAGTACTACTCACCTTGTGCTTGTAACCTTGTGCGTACTAAAGCTAACGGATAAGAACACATCTGTCCCAATGTGCTGCTGGCACTACCGCACGCTAACAACATCCAAAAACTCGGCTGTTCGGTGGCATGCGATTTTAAATACTTCTTTTTTAGCGTTTCGTACACAGCCAAATCAATACCAGCGTATGGAATTATGCCCAGAATATTTGGAATGTAACCTCTATAAAAGCTTCTTAATCCTAAAAAAACATCAATGGGTAAATAAATTAATTCATAGGATTTTTAAAACTATACAAGGTGTTTCCTAGTTGCGCTAAGGGCATATTCCTGAGCTATTTTTATAAAAAAAGTTCATATAAACATGGTTCCTCAAATTTTTCGTTGTCAGGATACAGGGTGTTAAACTTTTCAAAAAAACATAAACAATTTTTAAAACACTTTTTTTTGTAAAATTTTTTAGACTAGATATAAATGTTATTATTTATTTTTTTTATTTATTTATTACAATGACAATATCAATAATTAATTACAATATAAATTTAAAAGAAAATCTATAAGTAATAATGTGCACAATGGACGTAGGTCTGTGTGTGCACATTAGGCATCAGCATAAGCTATACATTAAGTTTAACATTTTATTAAAATAACAATATATATTATAAGGAAGTAGTATGACTATGATAATTATAAATGTTCTGTCAATACACTCTATAAAAATTCAATAATATGTTTGATTCTTTGCGTGTTACTTTTTATCCACAAATCCAATTTCTTTTTAATATTTTTAAATTTTTTATTTTTAAACTGTACCGGCAGTATATTAAGTATTTTAGGAGCCACATAAGTAATGGATTTTTGTGTAGCATCAAATCGTGTATTAGGTAATGTTAAATTTCGACCTACATTTGCTCTTGTCATAATACTATGATTGTTGAAGCTGTTAAATATGTTTCTTGTAAGAGAAAATCTTAAAACATTTTTAATGTACAACTGATCAATTGTAAAAACGCTAGTATGTTCATATAATAATTTAGAGGAATATCGTCTTGGTTTAAATGTCATTATCTTCAGAATATATTTCTGTGCAATAATAACATTTTTTAAAGAACTTTTATGTGCAGACCCCCAACAAATAATGCCATAATTTAGACACAATTCGACCAATGACTTATAAACCGTTGTAACATTATCTTTATTCAAAATGTAACGCAGTTTATAAAATTTATATACAAGTTTTCTTAGTTTATTCTTTTTGTATTCTGTATGAATATTCTATTTTAAAAATTGGTCGAAAAACAGACCCAAATACTTTATGCTTTCAACCGACTTAATATTGCCAGAACATTTACAGTTACCGACCAAATCACAGTCAGAAGAGTAAATTTTAATGTTATTCCTTATGGGCAGACCTCTTTTATCTATAGAAAACACATAAAATGTGTTTTATTTACATTCAGAGTTAGTGAATTTAGATCCATCCATGTTTTTATATGGGTCACTGCCTCTTAATTAGGCATTTGTTATTACATAATTGCAGGTTCACTATAGACACCCAGAACAATGCTAAATTTTTGGTCATCAGCTTGGACCCTCGCTTCGTGGAATTTATGAAGCGGGAATCCATCGAGTACACACGTAAACAGTACGTATAATTTGCCACTTCATAAATTCAGCTAAGTCAGCGTCCAAACTGAGGACCAAAAATTTAGCATTGTTCTGGGAGTCTATAGTGAAACTACAATTGTCTTTGGTATTTAGTTCCCCAATATTTCCTGTATGGTCCAGGATTATGCAGTTTAGCTGATTTTATTATTTTTTGGAAAACTAAGCAAGCTACTTAAAAATATGAAGACACAAAAAGTTGTATTTTTAGGTGTTTTATCAGGAAACAATATAAAAGTTGTAAAAAGTCAGTGGCGTACATTGTTTTTGTCAGTAATATTAGCTAAGATTCGTTCCACGCCACCACTAAGGATAAATTAACTCCCTGTTTTTACAAATACCATAGCCAAATTTTATTACAATCGGTTAAGGCATATTAAAGATATTATTAAAAACTCGATTTTCTTTTTAAAGTTAAACACCCTGTATCTTAGAAATGCGGGATTGCGTAGTTGCCTTGGAAGAGGTGGGTGCGTCCAACAAGCTAACCATTGCCCGGGTACCAGGACTAGAAGGCCACGAAGGTAATGAGGAAGCTGATAAATTGGCAAAGGAGGAGGCTGGCAAGACAATGTTAGGTCCCTAGCCCTACTGTGGTATTCCATTATGCCAAGGTCAGCTATTAGATCATGTTATTTTTCCCATTTTTAAATCAGGCAGTAAAAATGAAGTGACAAATTACCGCGGTATATCACTCCTCTCAATAATACCAAAAGTGTTTGAATCAATTATAACTGACGAACTTCTTCACAGTTTTAAAAGTTATATAGCTCCTGAACAACATGGTTTCTACAGAAATCGTTCGACAACTTCTAACTTGGCTACCTACCAGGATTTTCTGGTTCGCAGTGTGGAGTCTGGACACCAGGTGGATGTGATTTATACGGACTTGGCAAAGGCGTTTGACAGTGTTAATCACAGACTTTTAATTAAAAAATTGGAAACTCTAGGTGTATGTGGTAACTACTTAGGGTGGATTTTATCCTATCTGACAGGTCGCAAACAGTGTGTTAAATTGTGTGGGGTGGTCTCAAAAGAAATCAATGTATATTCAGGTGTTCCCCAAGGTTCTCACTTGGGACCCATTTTGTTTTTAATTTTTATTAACGGTGTTGTTTCTACTTTTAAAAAATGCAAATGTTTAATGTATGCGGATGACTTAAAGTTCTTCTCTACTGTTAACTCTGCCGATGATTGTTTAAATATTCAAAATGAATTATTATGTTTGGTGGATTGGTGTAAAAATAATTGTTTAGAACTTAATATTGAAAAATGTAAAGTTATGCGTTTCTATAGACGCCAAGAGCCTGTAATTTATCCTTACAATATAGAAAATGTACACTTGGGATCAACAGATACTATAAATGATTTGGGTGTTCTCTTTGATAAAGAATTGACATTTAACCAGCATATTGAAAATATTATTTTAAAGGGGTACAGGCTTTTGGGATTTTTAAAAAGGACATGTACTAATATTCATGATACGAAAGCCATTAAGTGCTTGTATTACAGTTTAGTTTGTAGTATAGTAGAATACAACTCCATAATCTGGTCACCTTCTTATGAGTATTATATACAACGCCTGGAAAACTTGCATAACAGATTTGTAAAATTTTTACTGTACAAACACAGAATATCTTATGATAATATATCTAGAGAAGTTCGTCTGCAACTTGTGGGTGTCAAGTCTTTAAAAAGACGAAGGGAAATTTCAATGGCAATATACCTTTACAAAATTTTAAACGGTCTTGTCGACAGTGCCGATTTATTAGCTAACATTAATTTTCACATTCCCGGAAGACCAACAAGATCCAGACGACTTTTTCATGAAAACCACCACCGAACTAATTATGGTAGAACGTGTTTTAGTGATCGCTTAGTTAAGAATTTTAATGTCAATTTTAGCGGGGTTGATCTTTTTGTATTTGGTCTTGGTAGTTTTAAGAGACATGTAAATATTTTACACTAACTCGTACTGCTGTGTGGATATTTTTTTCTGTTTGTTATGTTATGTGACCCTTATATATGTATATTATTATTTAGGCTCTGTAGTTTGTACTATTTAACACTAATTGGAGTTTTTTACTCTGTAATGTATAATTATGATAAATAAATAAATAAATAAATAAGTAGTGAATCCCGAAATCCCCTCTTCGGCTCCCCTACCATAATGCCTTAAATCTTGGTATCGGCAAAAAAGTAATACCATTCTTTTTCAGTACAAAATATACTTATAACAAACAGACCCCATTTCAGGATAATAATTACCTTCTCCCACGTAAATTTTATAGGCAGCATCGGCTATACTCTTGTACTGCCCAGTCTTCCTCAGCGCCAATCTAGTCTTCAACACTTCCAGAGGGTAAATCGCCGTTTGACTAACCCCACCGGCTATCGCCCCAGCGCAGAACCTCTCGTAAATGCTCAGGGTTTGTTTAGAATCCCCTTTTATTAGTCTCTTCACTTGCTCGTACGCGGCAAACTTTATTGCCGATTCGGGGGCAATTTTCAGTACGTTTATCCTGTTGCCTCTCCACAGCCCCGTCACGCCGCCTTCCTTCAGCATGTTTTGCAAACAGTCGCCTATTCTTTGTTTTGATGCTTGCACCTAAAACAAAAAGATATTGTTACAATTCTGTGACAAAAATATAAATACCGTGGCCGAGGCCTAGGCCTACGCCTCGGCCACGATAACAAGCGTAAGCGTCGAACGGAAAGTATCAAATCTCTGTACTGGTACCCTGTATGGTAGGGCGGGGCTAGTTGAGCATAGAAGTAAGTTGGGCAATCAAAATATCTCAAAAACTATCGACCGCACGCGAAAGCATCAAATACAGCATAAAGGGGTTGCGCGTGGGGAACTCATTGTGAGACCACTAGTGGTGACGCGGCGATCGAGAAAAGTATTCGTGCGCATTGTTTATTTTGTTATTAAAAAGTAAAATAATTGCAAGCTGGAAAATTTTATCTGTGATAGTAAAATGTATTCCGTTCTCAATCAGGTAAGTGTTAATCTTAATTAAATTTATTGCAGTTTTAATATGTATAAAGATTTTGGATATAATTCTAACCGGTTTTTTAATAAATTTACTTTTCCTTTAAAATTTTAGGTTGGTGTTAGTTGAGCTACAGTTGCCCAACTTACCCCACGGTTTTAAGTATAAAATGATTTTTTTATTTTAAATTTTTAGGATACGGACTTATAAAACTAGAGTCTACTTAAGATTTAAAAAAGGCTGCAACCCGAACTTTGTACAAGCAACAAAGAAGGCGAGCTGACCTGTCTAACTTATACATTTTCTCTGGAAATAGTTCGACCATACCCAAAAGCTGGTCCAAGAAAAGAAGCCGAATAAAACAGAAGATAGAGAAATGCTGCAATTTTAACAGATACAGAAGGCATTATAAGAGAAGCAAAATAAAACGGCTTAAAAAGTTTAAAAAACGAAGTTGAATTATTAGGTATTAAATTCAATAGTTAAGCTAAGCTAGGTACGTTGCTGTTTTATTAATGAGATTTGTTGTTTTGTCACCATAAGATTATAAACATAAAAAGCAAATTGTCAAAATGTATTTTTATTGTAAACGTATATAACATTCAAGCCATGATTTGACTATACTTTCTTAGTGCTCCACTAGCCCCATACCCTTGCTCAACTTACCTCACCTATGGGGTACGTTGGGCATACTTGAATATCTACATTTAAATAGATGTAACTCCTAAATTTGACTTATAAGAAAGAAATTACTATGGACACTATTAATAAGGGATAAATTGCTAATCCATCAGTATGCATTATAGTCTTTTAAGACTTATTTTTTAGGAGCTATAACCGATCAAGTGAAAAATTGCTCAACTAGCCCCGCCCTACCCTACTAACTAAAATATTTTGTGATAAAAAGCGTGTTAAACCAGTTTATATACTTTAGAAACTCTCCGCGGACAATGTTTGGTCGTTTCGAGCGGCAGAACTTTTTTGCTTACGTATACAGGGTGATCATTTTTAAGTAGGCACTATTGCTAACTTCCTTATTATTGGAGATACGAAGTCGTTGGAGTTTAGTAAAATTTTAGTATTTTTTCCGCTGATTGAGGTGCTGCCAACAAAAAACAATTAAACATGGGGTTTTCGATTTATTGCAAGAAAAATATATATTTTTTGTAAATGGAGCACTATGTATATTATAACACCATTCGAAAGATCTATCAAAGAGCATTAAAAAGTCCAAAACTTAAGAGATAGACATATCAAATATGGTTTTTTCTGAAAGCTCTTTAAAATATTTATTTAATGGTAATTTACTATCAAATTCCTCAGGATATTTTCAAAACTATTAAAAATTGGATAAAACACATAGGGACCTTTTTTTAAGCCCTTTGATATATCTTTCGAATAGTGATATAATATACAAGGTGTTCCATTTAAAAAAGTATATTTTTTGCAATAAATCGAAACCCCGATGTTCAATTGTTTTTTTGTTGGCAGCACGTTAATCAGCGAAAAATACTACTACCAGAGACAAGAATGAGACGAGCAACTAAATTGAAGATATAACATGTTTTGACATTTAATATCAAAGTTTTCAGAATATCCGAATATCCTAGAAAAACAGAAAAATATTGAATTTTAAAACCTAAATAATAGTAAGTTTTTATTTTTATTATTTTTATTCCATTTGTCTTGACAACGGTGGCAGATTTGCCACCGAAACGTCGATTTTTAATTATCTGTTTACTTGTTTAATTTTTTTTTTTGGTTTTTTAGTACTTTTAATTTTATTTTGGCGTGTACCCAAATAAATACCATCTATTGAGCAACTAAATGTAATTAAATTATCCGAGAGAGAGATAGCTGCTGGGCCTTCCTTGTCTGTCTTCAAGGAAGGTAAACGCAGATTGGGCGTGAGTCGACTTTATCGTTTGCCCGCCAAATTCAAATTATATAGCTGTGCTATTTTTGCCCTTAATGTTAGGTACTTGTTTTTGTTTCCTATTAATAGAAAATATTGGGGTTTAGTTCAATAATTACACACACCTAATTAAAAATGTAATTTATTTGGTTTTTATAAAGATTTTTTCTTACAGATAACTATGTCAATATTACCTTAAATTATCTGTTGAAAAGCACAAATTTAATATATACACTGTGATCACTAATAAAAGTCAATATTCAAAGTCCAATTAAAGGTAAAAAAACCACGAAACACACAATAAATCACAGAAAATGTAAACAAACTGTCCAAAAAATCGGCCATTGAAAAATATCAAACACAAATATCGAATAACATTTCGGCGTGACTGCCTGCGGCAACGTTGTCAAGTTAAAAATATTCGATTCATGGTATATTTTCTTTCTCTTAATTAGATGCGAGCCAAAAAAGGACATTAAAGTTTACATGCAGAAATTGTAAACAACTTGGCAACCAAGGCAAAGCGATGATTGCTCCATCTACGATAGCCTGCCATGATGAAAGACAAAGACATATTTATTGGAACTTGCGTTAAACCAGAAAGAGATAAATACAATGGACAAATCGTTAGGACTAGTTACTTGTCTCGTTGTCTCTGCTACTACTTCTCTCTAATGTAACCAACTTCGTATCTCCAATAATGAAGAAGTTAGCAATGGTGCCGACTTAACAATGATCACCCTGTATTGCAGCTGTCTGATTCAAAAATAGAAAATAAATTATGCTACCATAAACTTCCATTTACTTTCATATCATAGCTTCGATTTTGAAATTTAAATAGAACATCCTGTATATTTTGACGTTTTTGGATTCGTGAGATAATTTTTATTTAAATTGGTATATTTTAAATAGTTTCTAAGCCAACTTGATTATTTTAAAGAATAAAAAAAGTTGGCAAATAGACTAGTACTACTACTACTATAAATACCAGGTGATGCATAGCCAGATTGGCCATAGGAAATCCTACGTAAATTTTGAAACCTTTAAATATTGGCTTCCCTATTGATTTGACAACAAAATTGTATTGGACTATTTTAAGTTGATAAGATTTAGAGCTTACACACTAAATTTCGTTATTTTCTAATAAACCAATTAACTGCTATTTAAGAAAAACTATTTGTAAAGTTGTTGCAATCCTGATACATACCTTAATAAATTCGCAAGTAATAAATAAAATATCGTAGGAACCGGCCGCAACTCCGATTTTGACCACATTTGATATACGGGTTTTGTTTAGGGGCGCTGATCACGAATTTGACATGTTTTTAGGCGGAAACGTTTCGTATCCGAGATATCCATCATCAAAGTTGGTATTTGAACTAACTTCATTTTCACTATATTCCCCTTCTCTTTGCAAACAATTCTGAATTTTAAGTTAAAGTGATACACAATATTTGATTTTCACCTTTAAAATCCTCATTTTTCTACGTATTTTACACTTTTCTTAAATTAAATTGCATAGCTTACGTTTAATCGTTTTCAATTATGGTGAATGCGTCGGAACCGTTGAAGCATGGCTTGCTGAGTTTTTAAAGGGACCCTTCCCAATTTATTTGATAAAGGGTGTAAAATACCTAGAAAAACGGAATTTTAAAGGTGAAAATCAAATATTGTGGGCCACTTTAGCTTTAAATCACGAATTATGTGCAAAAGAAGGAGGAATAAGGTGAAAATAGGGTTAGTTCAAATGCCAACTTTGATGATGGATATCTCGGAAACAAAACGTTTCCGACTAAAAATACTTTTAGATTCGTGATCAGCGCCCCAAAGAACCCCGATATACCAACTTTGGTCAAAATCGGAGTTGCGGCAGGTTTATACATAATTACCCAATTTTTTTACCGACTTTCTTTCTATTAGTTATTTATTGTAATTTATTTATTACTGGTGGTTTACGATTTTACAAATAGTTTTTCTTTAATAACATTTAATTGGCTTTTTATAAAAGAGCGATATTTAGTGTGTGAGCTTCTCTTATCAACATCTTCAAAATAGTCTAATACGATTTTGTTGAAAACTCAATAGGGGACCCAATTAAAGGTATCAAAATTTACATGGGATTTCCCATGGCCAGTATGGCGATGTACCATCTGGTATAAAGCTTCGTGAGAGCGAAAGCTAACCAGAACTAACCAAAACAGTAAAAAAGCCAATGACTAAGTAACTAACCTGAAGAAAAACTTTTAGCCTATCTAGAGGTGCTGTGCAGGTTCTCGATACTGCTCCGGCTACTCCACCCGCTGCCAAATGCCTCCACCACATACCAGTTTGCATCTCACTTTGTGTGAAGTCATCGGGAATGTTCATGTCCTCTCCAATGTCCAAATACTGAAATAATAAATAAAAGAACATGTATATTTTTAAATTCTTACTAGCTTCTTTCTACTAGTCATTAAAAACAGATTAAAATATCGTTTACCTGGCACTGATTAAAATATTAGTTAAATGAAATTAACACCTTTTAAATAATCACTTAATATATCTTAATTTTAAAAATAGCTTCCATAACAACACTAGCAAGGTTCAGTTACCGACATGTTTGTGATTTTCCTCGTATTTTCAAATTTATCTTGCAAAATTGAGAAGTTCTTTGCAAACACCAAACACCCTATGTCAGTTTTGGTTACTAATCAGAACTTAGTGATTTGGTTGTTAGTAATAATAGCTTTGTTCGCGGGTTCGATTCTGAACCGGTTCTGGGACTATTCGCATGCGCAGTGAAAAAGCAGCGTTCGCGGTTAGTAAAATCCTGAATTTTTAGTAACAGTTCTGTGTTCGCGTGTTACAATGGAATCAGTTCGTTACCGGTTCGTAACCTTATTAGCAGTCTTGAGATTTTTGTTGGAACTAAAAGTTCAGTTCGGAATTTCATGCGTATTGTCGACATGGTCAGCTGTTTTCTGTTTTTGTGGTAGAGAAATAAACCGTTGTATTACAGTTTATTTGTTTTTGCCACTTTTATGCGGGTTAATATACCTGTTGAATATTTTTTTATATTTTTGTGATTTTGAGCGTATATAAACAAAGGATGTATGTATTCCGTATGAATGTATGTATGCAATAAAATAAATACAGATTTAATTAAAAAATATAGACAATATTACAAGATTTTACCATTTCTTGTTGTTTGAATTTTATCTTTAGTTAAATACACATAGTTACTTATGTTAAAAACGAGAGGAGGCAGGGAATCCCTCGACTTCCGCCGAGAGACCTCGAGTGGCTTTCGACAGTATAACAATTTACCTTTTTGTTTAATTTTTTTTTGTATAGTATCCAACTTTAACCATCAAAAATCCTAACCATAAGGCTAGGTTAGAATACCTCCTCAGCTGTATAGAAAATCGTTCGCGGTAAATAAAAATTCCGAACTAATAAATAACTAGACATGCGCTTTAAAACAGTTCTAAACCAGTTCGGTTCTGGTTCAGAATCGGTTCATTACTAGACCCGCGAACAAAGCTAATAAATACGAAATCCTTTTTTAAAAGAATAAATATGTAGCTATGTCACACAACAGACAGCAAAGCCACAGTATGTAGTAAATCAACAAATAATAAAAAAAAGCAATGATTTCGTCATTTCTAATGATAGATCCACGTAGGAAAGTTCCCATTGTACGAAAATATTACCAATAATTCAAAAAAACCCTTTAAAAAAATCCCATTTAAAAATTACAAGTTTTATCAATATAAAATAACTAAACAAAAAGTGAAAAATACGAAAAAATGTCACTTCTAAGTATTTGCTTTTTTTAAATCTTTGGACAAACCACGAAGGCTTAAAGCCTAAATACTAACGTACCGTGGGTGTCTTAAACAAGGTAAGAGGGAGTTTGTTGACACGGGACTTAAATACTTGAAGATTTGGGGGAAGGAAAGACCTCCGCGGGCAGCAGGTTCCACAATCTAGAAACTCTAGGGATAAAAGAACGAACAAAGTGAGAAGTTCGGGGCCTGTCCAGTTGGACAGGCCTCGGAACCACGAGTTTCTCTGTTGGGAACCGTGAGTGGAGGAACTATACTGGACAATTCTTCAGAGCAGAAGCCATGGAAGTACCTATAAAAAAGTGATAAATCCCCCACAGCCCGACGATGGGCAAGAGAGGGAAGCCTTTCTGTAAGTGAAGGATTATTAATGAGACGAATAGCTCTTCTTTGAATAGAATCAAGAATGCTTAGGGTTGTGGGGGACGCCATGCCCCAGATATGGGAACAATATTCCAAGGGAGGTCGGATTTGGGACACATATAAAGTGTATAAATTAGAAGCGGAAAAATACTTTTTGGCTCGAAAGAGAAATCCAAGCTTTTTGAAGCTGCCGTGGCTGTAGATACAATGTGTTTATGCCAGTTAAGGTTACTTTCAAATGTGACGCCCACAAGATTGAAGGTGTCTTTGCTCTGTAAAACTTGGCCGCTCATAAGAAGAGGATGAGTATTTGATGACTCTTTTCGCGACAAGGAACATGATTGTGTTTTGGATGCATTAAAATGGACGAGATTTTGGAGCCCCAATTCAATATTAAATATTGCTTGTTTAGAAAATACAATTACAAAAAAGGAATGTATTTTTTTTGCAAAATACATACTCCTTGGATTTTTATTTGCTTTTAGATTTGAAAAAAAAATCTTGCTGGTAAAAAATTGCCTAGAATTTGAAGAAATGGACAAATCAGCCTACAGCGATGGCATCAGACTTCATGAGGACCTATGAAATAAATATATTAAGCTACACAAAGACTAAATAATTTTTAACTCATATTTTGTCTGTTTCTTACTTAGGCTACAAACTTTTCATACCATCCATATACATGTCGTGCCACTTTAAAACGTCCATGGGTAATTTTTGCCAATGCGTGAAAAGGAGGCAGCATTCCCGGTCTAATCGCTACCTGGTAAAATTCAACACACTAAAACTCAATTGAACGTATCGAGCTGGCACGACATGCTTACATTTTTCTGCATTATAATAGTTGCTGGTAATTAAAAATATTTTTTAAACTTTTCTTTTAAATGAATTATATATATAAAAAAATAAGGTTAAACGGTTTTATTGTACTTAAGTTAAGAAATAATTCGGTAATTCCTAGATACCAGATCGCACCGATCGTCTCATCAACCTGGGGTATTTTTTTTATCTTTGGACAATCCACGAAGGCTGGTGGCAGCAGGTTCCACAGTCTAGAAACTCTAGGGATAAAAGAACGAACAAAGTGGGAAGTTCGGGGCCTGTCCAATTGAACTGTATAGGGATGCATACGCGCGGCACCACGAGTTTCTCTGTTGGGAACTGCAAGAGGAGGGACTATACTGGACAATTCGTCGGAGCAGAAGCCGTGAAAGTATCTATAGAAGAGGGATAGATCTCCCAAAGCTCGACGATGGGCAGAGACGGATCAGACAAATAAAAAAATCGTTGAACACTTGAAATTTCTATCATAATATTTACTCTAGACACGCTACGTCCAACGGTTTTAATATTTGTCTGATCAATACCTCTGATTGATGAGAAGATTAGTACGATCTGGTAGCTAGGACTTACCAAATTATTTTTTAGCTTTTAGTACAATAAAACTGTTCAATATATATTTTGTAATATAATTTATTTTCAAGTTTTTAGTATTGTTGTTAGTTGTTAGTTTTATTCAGTAAATTTAATGCATCATTATAACTAACCAGAACTAACCAACGATTTTATATTGAGGTAGTTGTGAAAAATACGTAATACGCCATTTTGTGGCGGCGGCGGCCATCTTTGAGCTCTATCTACCAATGAAGCCCTTTTATTTGATACCCATATTAAGGTTGTAGTGAAGTAAACATGTAATCCGCATTTTGTATCGGCAGCCATCTTGGATTTACAATCATAAAGAATGTATTATATTGTATTGTCATCAAAATTAAGCGTGTGTACCAAATTTCAGATCGATCGGTCGTCAGAAAGGAACTAAAATTTCAATTACTAGATTCGACCCTAACAAATCATAGATAACCTACATTTAGATCCGCAGTGGCAAGAAGCATTTTTCGGATTTTTACGACCTCGCGCAGTGGGTGGACGAACATGCGCATTTAAAAGCCGTGGCAAAATACTAACACCGGCACCCAGTACCCTTCGTCCGCGGTCTGACCGTAACGCTCATTAGCTACCGTACTTCAGAAAACCAGGACGCCGCCGTCAACAAATTATTTCCTATAATGCGGATAGTTTGTTTGGGGCCGGGTGCGTTTACCCTCAACTGGCTTGCGCACAAACCGGTTTTTACTCCATGAAATGTAACTTTTGTTTTGCGCAAGTTATAACATTGGCAATCCATCGAGATCAGTGTAACAAATACCTAAACCGGCCAAGGTAAGTAAAATCGTGTAAAAAGTCAATGTGGCAGTGAAAAAAATCAAAATTAAACCAAAAAAATCCATATAATCGATGCTCCAGTCTACTGTTCAGTCCTGACCTTGTTGTACTTTGCTCTTGGATTGTCTAGGCCAGTTGGATTCTAGTTGAGCTTCAAGTCCACGTCCAAGGTCTTTATAAAGGCCAATACCTAAATTAAAATTTTCGATTTCGTGCCAGACTGTTTTCTATTAATAATCCACAGACTGCACCGGTAATACTAGGAATTATCGTGTGGCCTTGAACGTGTATTTTGACTGAGCAATTAGATTTATTATTTTAATTTGCAATAATTATGCCCGCGGATGTGATTTAAAAGAGGAAAAATGTACCAAATAGCAAAATACATGAAAAATTATTACTTCTAAAAAAGGTTTGGCTTAAAAAATCATTAAGATTTGCAAAATCAAAAATTTTGTTTTTTTATCAGACAGATACTACCTGGGCCAGTAATAACATTGACTTCATAATTTAGAGACATTTTGCATCCCTTATTTTGCAATTCCGTTGTGTTTAACGTTATTCTGAGACTGCGCAGTAACGCAAACATGATCCGTTATCGTTATTAACCATACCGGACTCCTTTAATTACGGATGAATACCGAAGAGCTTATCGTTATCGTTATCGTTATTGTTAAACTGCGTGGTTGCCGGATTGTAGAAATTTTAATATCAATTATTTAAAAGGTTAAAATTTTATTGCCGTATTAATTAAAATATCATTTATACAAAGGCTTTAATTAGCGAAAAATCTATAGCAGTAATAAAAATCAAATAGTGTTAAGAAATTCAAACGGACTTGCACTTTTACGGATATTCTAAATCAGTAATTAATTTAGATGTTACAATCTGGCACACTTGCTTTTTATTCTACTACCAAACCTAACCTTACTTTTTGTGTTTTGCTTATACTGTATTGTTTGCATCTACTTTAAAAAACGAAATCAACAGAAGTGTTTGCATATATTTAAATATCAATTTATATCTTATGAAGAATAAAAGTAAATACTGATTTTTCGTTAACTTTAAAATCGGTGAACCACAGGCAAAAATAAGGTTATGTGTCGAAAGCGCAGACGCAAGATTGGGGAAAGTAAAGTAGAATAATTGTGTAGAATTTTACTTTGTTTCTTGTTTTTTAGCATTTCTTTAAAATGGAAGCATTTTTTAAGGCAAAAATGTATTCTTGCTTACCTTACAAAAGTCATAAAAGAGGCTTTGATCCGCCACTTCATATCATAAATATGAAAAATTAAAGTGAAACTGTCATGGAATTATGATGGAATAGGCCCTTAGACATATACATCTAAAGAAGCAAATTTTTGGTGCAGATAGATTGGATTTTATTCCTTGTCTTCAAATTCTCCCGGAAATTGCAAGAATTTTGGAATCATGTCAAAATTTGAATTTTTGTGGAAATGCCAGCGAAATTATTTAAAACGCCGCATGGTGCGATGACGTAGTTGGAGTGTGCCTACGTCACAAAAGATGTTTTTTTAAATCTTTGGACAAACCACGAAGGCTAAAAGCCTAAATACTAACGGACCGTGGGCGTCTTAAGCGAGATAAGAGGAAGTTTGTTGACACGGGAGTTAAATACTTGAAGATTTGGGAGGGGGGAAGAAAAGACCTCTGCGGGCAGCAGGTTCTATATTCTAGAAACTCTAGGGACAAAAGATCGAAAAAAAGTGGGAAGTTCGGGGCTTGTCCAGTTGGACCGTATATGGATGCATACTCGCGGAACCACGAGTTTCTCTGTTTGGAACCGTGAGTGGAGGAACTATACTGGACAGTTCTTCAGAACAAAAGCCGTGGAAGTATCTATAAAAAGCGACAAATCCCCATAGCCCGACAATGGGCAAGAAAAGGAAGCCTGAGACGAGATTTTCGGCGCCCCAATCCAATATTAAATTAAGATCCTGCGAAAGAGATATCTGCATCGCTCTGCGTTTGTTTTCCAAATAAGGTTTAGTGATGGATTTAGGAACCTGATAAGCTACGACATTCCTTTTCTCTTGCTTGCTCTTTTGTTGGCATATTTATTTAACGTGACGATTTTTACATAAGCACTGGCAACATTGTGAAGTTGATTAAAACTCGCAAATTGTGAAATAAATTTTAATCAACTTTAAAAATTATTTACCCAAAAATATAGACAATTTTGTTAAAATTTTATTTTTTCCGGACTGGTGACGTATTTAACTATTAAATAAAATAGTTTTTTACCCTTGTAAAATTTTAGCCAAGAGCCTATTGTGATGGGATTTTGTGGAATTGTGGAATTACATGAAAAAGTGGAATTGTGGCGTACAAATTTTCATCAGTGGTTTACCCCTCGGTCGCCACTGACTGCGAAAGGGTGTGTGAAATTTTTATACTCTCTTTGGATTAAGCAAATAAAAATACATCTTTTATGTTTCTTAATCTGTTTGTCGTATTTTCTTTAGTTTAAAAAAATACTTAATTTAAATACATATTCCAAGACCATACGAGAAGCATTGCAGGAACTTTTTTTAATTAAGTAGCTTTTATAATTTCTTAATAGCAATTATGTAATAATAAATACTTATAACGTTTACATTAGGTACTTTATATCTAGTCTAAGAAATTTGGTAATTTTCTAGAACCTGCGGCAACTCCGATTTTAACGAAAATTGGTATACGGGGTTTTGGGCGCTGATCACGAATCTGGAAGAATTTTGGCGGAAACGTTTTGTTCTTGAAATATTCATCATCAGACTTAAAATTTAAACTAATCCTATTTTTACAATATTCTTCCTTCTTACACAATTCTGATTTAAAGCTAAAGTGGCACACAATATTTGATTTTCACCTTTTAAAACCTCGTTTTTTACGTATTTTACATTATTTTTGCATTAAATTGCATAGCTATACTTTGAATAATTTTAATCCCAGTGTGCCATGAAGCCCTATGTGTATGTATGGTTGCCGCATTATCAAAGAAAAGCCACGCAATTTATTGCAAAAATAATGTTAAAAACGTAGAAAAACGGGGTTTTAAAAGGTGAAAATCAAATATTTTGTGACACTTTAGCTTCAAATCAAGAATTGTGTGCAAAAAGAAGGGTGAATATAGTGAAAATAAGCTTAGTTCAAATTTGAACTTTGATGATGAATATCCCAAAACGAAACGTTTCCGCCAAAAAATCTTTCGGATTCGTGATCAGCGCACCAAAACCCCCGTATACCAAATTTCGTTAAAATTGGAGTTGCCGCAGGTTTCTAGAAAATTACCAGAAATTTTACTGAAACAAGTGAAATTTGTATCTATTTGATATCTTTTAATGCATTTCCAATGATTAATATTTCCTAGAATTGTTTTTTGAAGTATTTGATAAGCCAAGCCAAATTACATTTTATGAAGAATTTTGAAAAGAAGTTTGATTTTTTATTACTTTTAAGCTACCACCCACCTCAATCAAAAATAGTGGTTAAAACTAAAAATTACCTCGAGCATCCAAAAACTAAATGCCATGATTTTATTCCTTCCAAATTTTGTAATTTTCGACATATTTGGACAGCACAATATCACAATTGCCATATTAAACGTGTAAAAAATTTAAATTTTACGTAAATTCGCTAAAACTATTTCTATTAGATTTTATTAAGAACCCAGAGCACCACTTAACCCGAACCAATTTGATGTTTCGCAAGCTCTGTAACTGATTCTACATTAAGGAAAATTTCAAAATGTTTGATAATATCGATTACGAGGGTCAAGAGTACAAGTCTCGCCATTAGGCAACTGCTTAAATCATTTTTATTAAATATCATTATTTTTTATGCATTTTTATTTACTGTTTCTAAATTAAATTAACTGCATATTTAATATGCACGAAGAGGAAGACATGTTTTGATAAATAAAACGCAACCAGGTGACATTAAATCAAAGTCTCTTTAAGCCATAAATAATAGTATTTTACGTTCTATTCTATTGTTTTTCTTGGTTTTGGTCCCTTCAGGTCCAATCCACCAGTTCTCCCCCTTCCGGACTATGCTTTACAGGGCTTCGTCGGCGGAAAATCTGAATAACCGAGCTCGTAGCTCCCAGAAATTCCAAAAAGAAAACAAAAAATAATTCTACAATTGATGCAATGCATAAACTGTCGGCTGTCAAACCAAGAGCTGCTACTGGTGTTACGTATAACCTTTACTTTTACTACTGACAGTTCCCATGGCACGCCCATCTGTATATATATATATATATATATATATATATATATATATATATATATATATATAATATTATTTTCATTATTAATCAACAAACAAAAATAAAATTGGGAGACACGTTTGACATGTACAAAGATTTTGTCGAAGCTCTTCATAAGTTAAAAAATGATTTATGTACATCTTTTAGGAAAAGAAAAGCCAAAAGTATTTTAGCGGCAAGAAAAAAACTGATCGTTTCGTAGAACTAAAACAGTATGCATGTATGAAGGGTGGAACAAACATTAAAATTCTCAGGAAGAGAAAAAAAATTTACAAGATAAATAATTCATACCCACGGCTTATTTCCTTAAGCATATTTTAAAGGTTATATATATTCTAGTTCTCCCATAGCTTCAGTGTTACGAGTGTTGATCCGTAAGCGACAGGTCCCAAGTTCGCTTCCTGATAGATAAAGAACTTTTTTTTCTTTTAATTTTTTATTGTTCATAATTTAATTTTTAGAAAAATAATTGTTCACTTATCAAGAATTTTAAGTTATATTTAATCGCTGACGATGACGTCCTGATATGTTATTTCTTCGCCTTTCCTGTCTGACAATATTTTTTTAAAGTGTTTTTAGTGTTGTAAATAAACGCTTACGGCACAGCAAAATAAATATTGATTAAGCTTAGAATAAATTTTAAACCATTTTTCGGCGGTTTTTATTGGTTTTTATAAGCAAAACCGCCGAACGGCCACATCAAGTTTTCACCAAGTAAATGCTGGAGTCCCTCAGGGCTCAGTTTTGGCACCAACGGTGTTTCTTCTTCACATTAACGACCTTCTCTCGTCCACAACTAATTCCATTCATAGTTTCGCCGACGATAGTACCCTACACTCCAGGTTTCAGGTTCCTAAACCCATCGCTAAACCTGACTTGGAAAATAAACGCAGAGCGATGCAGATATCTCTTTCGCAGGATCTTAATTTAATATTGGATTGGGGCGCCAAAAATCTCGTCCATTTTAATGCATCCAAAACACAATCATGTTCCTTGTCGTGAAAAGAGTTATCAAATACTCATCCTCTACTTATGAGCGGCCAAGTTTTACAGAGCAAAGACACCTTCAATCTTGTGGGCGTCACATTTGAAAGTAACCTTAACTGGCATAAACACATTGTATCTACAGCCACGGCAGCTTCAAAAAGCTTGGATTTCTCTTTCGAGCCAAAAAGTATTTTTCCGCTTCTAATTTATACACTTTATATGTGTCCCAAATCCGACCTCCCTTGGAATATTGTTCCCATATTTGGGGCATGGCGTCCCCCACAACCCTAAGCATTCTTGATTCTATTCAAAAAGAGCTATTCGTCTTATTAATGATCCTTCACTTACAGAAAGGCTTCCCTCTCTTGCCCATCGTCGGTTTGTGGGGGATTTATCGCTTTTTATAGGTACTTCCATGGCTTCTGCTCTGAAGAATTGTCCAGTATAGAACCTCCACTCACGGTTTCCAACAGAGAAACTCGTGGTTCCGCGCGTATGCATCCCTATACGGTTCAACTGGACAGGCCCCGAACTTCTCACTTTGTTCGTTCTTTTATCCTTAGAGTTTCTAGATTGTGGAACCTGCTGCCCGCGGAGGTCTTTCCTTCCCCCAAATCTTCAAGTATTTAAGTCCCGTGTCAACAAACTCCCTCTAACCTCACTTAAGACACCCACGGTACGTTAGTATTTAGGCTCATAGCCTTCGTAGTTTATCCAAAGATTTAAAAAAAATCTACAGATAAAATAAGTAAAAGGGCCGTTAATATCAAATTAATTAACATTTTCGGCGGTTTGGAGCCGATTGGACCTGACGACAAAAAGGAAAAACCACCAAATTACAAAAGAAATTTTTCCATAATGTTATCGTTTAAGGTGGATAAATATACCTATATTTTTAAATAAAACTCTGTCCACAGACACAGATAACTTCGATCAACAGGTTTATCGGGACTAATTAATAGCTTAGTAACTGCAATCTAAATACCTAAATATGAATCAAATTTAGTCTCAGAATAATAATAAATAAACACTTAAAAAAAAATTAAACCGACTTTTGAAAAATTAATAAAACTCACTAAAAATTAAATATAATAAATAAAAAATAATAATAATAAAAAATTAAGTCGGGTAATACAGGGTGATTCAAAAATCGATCACGAAACTTAAGGGGTGATTCTACTTGACAAAATAAGGGTAGAGCTTCATATATATTTTTTTCAAAATGTCATTCGTTTTCGAGTTACAAGCCGTCAAAGTTCAATTATTTTTTTGGGTTTTTCGCCATATTGCATTTATTTTTTAACCGATACAGTTGATATTTGGCACACAAATCAAGCTCTGCAGATTCTAAAATTTGAAGACAAAAGTACTTTTTTTTTTAAATACCGGTAGAGGGCACTTTACCCAAAACTTAAAATTTATTTCCTACATAACTTTTTTATTTTGACAGATATCGCAAAGCTGGGGCGCCATTTTATAGACAATCAAAAACTTAAAACATAAGGTATTCTTAGTTACTCTAGTCAATAAACCTCACCGTTTAGGCATCAATAGACATCAAAGTTTTCATCAATTTTAATCAAATTACCTACATACATACAGGGTGTCCAGTAACTCAACCGACAAACTTTACGGGGCGATTCTACAACAGAAAATAAGAAAAAACTTTATATAAACATATTATGTCCTAAACGTCTTAGTTTTTGAATTACGGTGTGTTAATATTAAAAAGAAATAAATATTTAACACACCATAGTTCAAAAACTAAGACGTTTAGGACATATGTATATATGAGGTTTTTTTCTTATTTTTGTTGTAGAATCGGTTGGTTAAGTTTGTCGGTTGAGTTACTGGACACCCTGTATGTATGTAGGTAACTTGATTGAAATTGATGAAAACTTTGATGTCTATTGGTGCCTAAACGGTGAGGTTTATCGACTTTAATAAAGAGTAACTTATTTTTAAGTTTTGATTGTCCCCTATGTTAGTTATGATGTAAATAAATTTTAAGATTTAGGTAAAGTGCCCTCTGGCGGTATTTAAAAAAAGTACTTTTTGTCTTAAAATTTTAGAATCTGCAAAGCTCGATTTGTGTGCCAAAAATCAACTGGATTGGTTAAAAAATAAATGCAATATGGCGAAAAACCAAAATAAAAATTGAACTTTGACGGCTTGTAACTCGAAAACGAATGACATTTTGAAAAAAATTATATGAAGCACTACCCTTATATGGTCAAGTAGAATCACCCCTGAGGTTTTGTGATCGATTTTGAATAACCCTGTATAACATATGGTATCTTTTAAAAGTATAAAAAGCTTTTGCTTATTAAGTTATTAACTTTTAGTAATTTAGCGCATATGTTATTACGCGACTTGTTTTTTTTTTTAAGGGTTTATGTTTCGGTTTTTGGTTTATTTTTGCTTTTTAATTTATTATTACTATTAAATCGATAATCCTACATTAAAAAACACTACCTGTACCTACCCAGTACCTCTTTTAGAGACTACAGTAAAAAGCACAGGGACGTGTAATTCGATTGGTTTCAAACGTTACAGACGGTCATGCAAAACTGTCACATTGGAGGGATTATGGTTAGTTTAATCTTTTTAAAATTTCTTAATAAAACTGTTTTATCATCAGTGATATTAAATTTAGTGATAACAACGGGTTTTGTATCCACATCTCTATATGACGTAAAAGAAAATGTTTTTGATCCGCATCACAACCTAATCCATAGTAGCGAACAATGATCTGAAAAATAAAGCGGATAGCTAATAGAAAATGTTCCCCATATATTTTCAATAGACCTGCGCACGAATTTTTGACCCCACACTGGGAGAGTTGCTGTACACCTTTGCACATGCGCAGTTCTCATAAAAGTTAGTGTTTTTCAATTAAAATCCAATATAGTGTTGGCAACATTGACAAAATTTGCAGTATTTTAATAAATATAGTGGTTGGAACACTGAAAATGTTTACCTACATAGCAACAGGGCCACACTCATGATAATTTGGGATTTTCCGATTGTAAACGCCAGGTAAAATTGACGCCGTCAGCCGCCCAAAAACCAACCTCTCATCTACGGTCGACCGTTATTAGTCATTTGGTATTCTCGCTAAGCACAAACGAAAGGACATTTGTGCTTAGCGAGTCTTCGTGTTTTTCAGTGGTGTTTTTAACTTTTGTTTATTTTAGTTTTGATAAACCAAAACTAAACAATGAGTTATTGTATAGTGTTGTTTTGCAGAAATTGGAAGGTTTTTCTTGTGGTTTTGATTGCAAATATGAGGTCAGTTTGTCCCTAACCCCAAAAATTTTCAGCATAAAATTTTCTAAGATCACGAACGTTTGCAAACGACCAGAGGCAAAGGTGATAACTTGGTCAAGTCAAATGAGGCAACGGCATTTACAAATGGCACAACACGCCAAGTTTAACTGAACGAAAACTGCTACGGCAGCGAAAGTGAAATAACAGTGTATAAATTGAGTCCTCAAACTAGTTACACCAAAATTAATTGGTTTTATGATAAAATAAATCAAATACCAATTGATTTAGTTTTGTTGTGTCAAAGTAGTTTTAAGAAGAAAGATAATAACGCAAAAAATATTGTGCAGTTTTAAGATTTAGTCAAAGAGGGTCCAGCAAAAACAAAATTCAAGTTGAGATTAGTGCTTCAAAGCACTCTCGTATACTAAATTATACAAGACAAAAAAAAGTACCCAATATCTAAACCGGTTTAATTTTTACGGACTTCTATGGAAGACGAGTACAAACTCAAAATAAAATATTTAAATATGTGTATATATCCAAGAAACAAAATTAGGTAATTGTCTAGAAAGTTGCGGCAACTCCGATTTTGAGGAAATTTGCTATACCTTGGTTTTTGGGGCGCTGATCACGAATCTATTTTTTTTTTGGAAACGGTTCGATCTTGAGATATTCGTCATCATGGCCAAACTGTTCTTATTTTTACTATAAATCCCTTTTTTTGCACTAAGTTACTGATGTAACACTAAATTAGCACACAATATTTTATTTAACTATAAAAAAACCCTTTTAAAACATGTTTTCTTATTGGTTTTTAGCCTTTCTTTATTAATATAAAAAGTTTGCTTTAAATCAAGTCGCCATGTCTGAAACCATTATACACATAGGTGTATGCATGGTTGTAGCGTTTTAGGGTAAAAGATTTGGAATTTAATGAAAAAAACGTGTAAAATAACTAAAAAAAGTTTTTTTTTAAAGATGTTTATATAATATTGTGTGCCTGTTAGCTGTTATATCAAGAATTTTGTGCAAAAAGAAGGCGGAATAGAGTGAAACTAAGAATTGAATTTCAACTTTGATGATGAATATCTCAAGAACGAAACGTTTTCAAAAAAAAGTCGTGATTAGCGCCCCAAAAACCCTCGTTTACCAAATTTTCAAACCCGGTCCTGTTGTTTGTTTTCCGCTAGTCTGTAAATTTTTAGTGCGCATGCCCACAAGTGTACTGCGCAGTGCCCACGTAGGGGTTATTGTCATTTTTGCTGTATTTATCCTTATTATTTTTCAGATCAGTGGTAGCGAATCGTAGTAAACTAGGTAAATAAATATAGACTTATACTGCGACGTATTACGCGTATGGTAGGCAGGGTTTTGGCATCCTAATCAACTGTTTAAATAAAATTATGATAATCAGTTTAGAAAAGCCAAGTTGTAAAGGTTGTTTTTCTACGACTGCTATGAAAACATTATACACTACGTTTATATCGAATAGTTGAAGCTAGCTCGAGTTAAAGCGGCTTTTAAAAGTGGCTTGAAAAAACGATATAAACGTGCTTGAAAGTGACTTGAATCGTTCAAGTCAAACCTGAAAATAAGTAGGATTGACTTCACTGAAGCCGATTAGAAACACGATATAAACGATTTAAGCGGGCTTAATAACTGCCTAACTTCAGATGCACTACGTTTATATCGAAAAGTTGAAGCTAGCTGGAGTTAAAGCGGCTTTTAAAAGTGGCTTGAAAAAACGATATAAACGTGCTTGAAAGTGACTTGAATCGTTCAAGTCAAGTCTGAAAATAAGTAGGGTTGACTTCACTCAGAGTTTCTTTATGAGAAGGGGTTTAGGCATAAGCAAGACCGGGGATAGCTTCTGTCTGGGACGTGAGGATGTGAGAATTACGATTTCGGTTGGCAGTTTTGTTCAAAGTAGGTAGCATTATCAGCTGATGACAGAGTCGTGCCTTGTCGAAGCTTTGTTTGGTAAAAACTATGGAAATTTGCCATTTTCATTTTGGTTGTATATTTTGCAAGGATTTTCAGTTGTTAATGTTTTTGGTTAGTTTAGAGACTTCACATTTGATTGGTTCGGACTCGTTTTATTTTAGAGATTTTGATAGTGTTTAGTCGAATAGTTTTCAGTCATTCGTGTTTTTATATACATATGATACTGATGAATGTCCGCTAATTAATGGTACACAGAAAAACCACAGATTTCTTATGCGAAAATACCCATTTAGGATTTAAACAAACATTCCTATATCCAAAAGTTAATGATAAGGAAGATACGGGGTGTTAAAGGGATATAAATATTTTTTATTCATGCATTTCGATAATTTCTGATATTATGTTTTAAACATTTTAATAAAACTCGGTATCCAGGAGTTTTTAGCTATCAGCTATTTATATCTGAGCAGTTGTAATTATAGCTAATACGATGTTATTGAAGGTACATACTTTCGGGTGCACTGAACAACTAAAACGTGAATACCTTAAAAACGGTTGTCAAGACCGATTCTTACTAAGTATACCTTTTTGTGCAGAAAGCATAGAGAAGCTTACTAGTTTACATACATACAGAGTAGTAACAAAAATTGGGTAGTTTAAGAGAATTTTAAATAGTGTACCCATCGCCCTCTAGTCTACACACAAAAATTAATATTCGATCTGAAAAGCTAATGTTTAAAAACCCCGAGATACCGTTTTATTAAGATATTTAAAAAGGGGGAACAATTATCGAAATAAATTTATTTTTCTTTTTACTATGACACCCCGCGTATCTTCCTTATTATAAACTTTCGGATATTAGGTATGTTTGGTTAAATCTTAATATTTTGGCATAAGGAATCTGTGGTTTTTCTGTGTACCATTCATTAGCGGATACCCTGTATACAAAGTTTTTAAAATGGTTTTTGACTTACGGAACCATGGAAAATGTTTTGCTCTGTCAGGTACCTCATCGTCCTGTCGTCGCTTTGATAATTTTTAATTTTCAATATTTTAACCACATTTATGTTTTTTGTTTTAAGTTATGCCTATTAAAATAATCCAATAAATTTTGTTTACAACATACAGTTCTTTTTTGTTTTCTCCTTAATTCTACGCCACTGATCTGCCTAAAATCAAACATGGCCGAAAATGGCCCGACTTGACGTCACAGCCGCGCTAGCCAATATGGCGAATGTCGTGACCTTATCTCATCAATCGACTTTGACTTTTCCGACCTGTTTGTCCGGTCCGACACCCGATACATTTAACATTAACAGGCTGGGTTAAAGCGCCGCTTCCATATATGGAAGTACAAATATTCGTGGTAGACTTGTCAAAAAGAACCCCCTAAAGAGTTTTTTGAGACTCTTTGTTTGACCTCCGAACAGTGCGGACGTGCGTAGAGGACTACAAAGTTCTTCCCGGAGTGGCGGCTAGAGGTGTCGTATTAACGTTTTTTGCCTTCGGGGATCTAGGAAAGATTCACTCTAAATTGACGGCATCTTTCTACTGGATCTAAGCGCTGTGAGCGAAGATTCCTATAAGCTGATGGTATCCTGTTTGGTGGTGAACACGAGGTATTTCTCAAATGGCGGGAAATAGATGGGCGTGCCATGGGAACTGTCAGTAGTGAAAGTGAAGGTTATACGTAACACCAGTAGCAGATCTTGGTTTGACAGCCGACAATTTATGCATTGCATCGATTGTTGAATTGTTTGTTTTCTTTTTGGAATTTCTGGGAGCTACGATCTCGATTATCCAGATTTTCCGCCGACGAAGCCCTGGAAAGCATAGACAGGAAGGGGGAGAGTGGTGGATTGGACCTGAAGGGACCAAAACCAAGAAAAAAAAATAGAATGGAATAGAATAAATAGTTTTTAAAAGTGTTCTTATCATGAAGTCCATTTCATTACTGGTTACTGACCCAGGGACTATTAATATACATGCGAAAAATAAAGCCTGAAATTGACTAATTTTATTCGCGATTCCGATTAAGAAACCCCATGTCGCAACAGGTCAATCAGCTGATAATAATGGTTATCCAGATCCAAAATGCCGAAACATATTTACAAAAATTAATATTATTTTAATTTTTGTCTCGGCTAGAAACAAGCAAATATTAGGCATCATTGTTGTACAGGGTTCTCCATAATAGGCTACCCATTTTAATATTTGAATAAAATTTCTTTTTAGTTTATCAAACAAACTTTTTATTATACTAAGTTACAGCTAACTCTTTGAGATTTGTGATAACTTATAAATGTACGAATACGAATACCGGAAAAAGAAAGTATTCGAATACCGAATATTTAAATACTTCAAAGAAAAAAGTATTCGAAAAAAAAAGGTCCTTACCTCTTTCTTTCCCATTTTGCTTCACTTTTCTTATTTAAATCATGACAATTCTAGTATTCCAATACCACTTACACTTTTCGGTATTCGAATACTCGAGATGCCGGTATTCGAATACTCAAAAAAATATTCGTCGAATAGTATTCGAATACAGATCCCGAATACTGAGCAAAATAATATTCTGCCGAATACCAAATACCAAACACACAAATGTATTCGAATACCGGCAAAATGTATTCTGAATACTGAGTATTCGAATACGACCCAGCTCTGCCTAACGGCACCCGATTTTTCCATGTGGGGATATTTAAAAGCCAAAGTGTTTGCGATCCGTCCGGTATAGGGCTGGCAACCGAAACCGGTTTTTCGGTTAACCGCGGTTTTGGCCAAAACCGAAAACCGGTATTCGAAAACCGGTTTTTGGATAATCGGTTTTCGAATAGCGGTTTTTGGATAATCGGACAAAAATCAAAAAGCGGTTCTTCGAATATCAATTAATAGGTTTTTGGTTGATTGCGGTTTATATCTAAAAAAGAAAAACCGTTCATTTTGTATAATCGGATAATGGTTGACAGATTATACAGGGTGGTTCATTTAATCTTAGACAGGCAATTAACCAGAAAACGGCGCATTTTAGAAGAAAATGTTTCTAGTAAGAATTGTTTGAAATAAAGGGGCAAATTTAATGGTATTGTTATTTAAAACTTTAATATATCGGGATTCTTGCGATTAAAATCGGTAATGCCAATAGCATGTCGGCAGCACTATATTTGCGATCATCCAGAAATCCCATGTTGACAGATTTAATAAAAATGTTCTTATAATATACGTCGTGCCAGCTCGCTACTTGCATTGTGTTAAACACTAGCAGGTCAAAATTAGACAAAAAAACATTCCGGATAGGATGACTAATCGAGCTTGCTTAGTGGCACGACGTATATAACAAAGATGTACTAAAAACTACAACTTACTATAATAATACACTAAATTAAAATTTAAAAATCACCACTTTTCCTTTTCTGTTTTTTTATTAACCAATAAATCAAGAAAAAACACCGAAAATAGAATACCAATTTTAAATAAAGAGGAAAAAATAAATTATGTATGTATGTGTGGAATTTACATCACTTTTAGAATCTTGCATTTTATTAACAGGGATGTTATATTTTTATTCTTATTTATATTACACCAATTTCTTTTAAAGAATATTCTAGGATGAATAATGATTATCACTTAACACCACAGCTCATGGGCAAATCCGTAATCAACGCAAAAACGATTAATAGAGAACAATTACTTTCCGATTTTCTGTTAACTGTGGTTTAGAAAAGCCTTTTTCGGTTTTGAGAACCGTTTTCGGTTTTCAATTTTAAAGACCGTTTTCGGTTTTAAAAACCGATTTCGGTGTATCGGTTTTGAAAACCGTTTTCAGTTTTTCGGTTTTAAAACCGGTTTAAAACCGGTTTTTAATACTGGTTTTTAAATATTCGGTTAACCGGTTTTGTTTTTTTCCGGTTTTTGCCAGCCCTAGTCCGGTACAATCGAGAAACTCAAAAGTTAAAATTTGTGATGTTAAAGGAATAAATGAAGGTTTGCTACGCCGTGTAATAGCCCACTTTTTATCTAATATTGAAAATGTGTTAATTAGCCAAATATTTATAAGTTATCATAAATCCCAAAGAGCTGTAATTTACTATAATAAAAAGTTTGTTTGGTAAACTAAAAAAAATAATTCAAATATTAAAATGGGTAGCCTATTAGGGGGAACCCTGTATAACAACCTAAATAAAACAAAGAATAATGATCAGTCAACGTTCCGAGTAATTTTAAGCCATATTTTCGCCGTAAGAGATTTTAAAATAATTTTAAACCACGATTTATTTATTTACGTCACTGTTTAAAGTGTATTGGTTAATTGGTGACAACTTTGACGTATAATACATTGTTTAAACGCCAACATAACCGATTGGTAAATACCTATTTAGAATTGGTTATTTGCCTATTGATGAATGCTTTTTAAAAAAAATATTGACGTCATTTACAATTTAAAGTCGTTTACAACAGATGTTAACGCATTTTATTTTAAAAATTTAGCAATGTTGTTAAAGTTTCTGAGAGTTAGTTCAAAAATTAATGTTATAATATATTGCATACATATATCAATCAAATCATGTTTCCGGCTGATATTATTTTAATTATATCAATGGCAGCCATTTAATAATAATTGATTACCAGATAAGCACATGACGAATACGACAATAGACTATTTTAGGGAAAGACAATAATGATAAAATTCCGAAATAAGAATTAAATTCCCATTTTAAACAAATATTAATAAAAAAATTCTGCTGAATTGTGTGACTCGAAAAATTACCAAATAATTATTTTTTTAGCAAGAATAATAATGAGTATAAATTCCGTAAATACGTTCACTTTCTCCTAATTTAGTATAAGAACATCAAGAACAATGCTAAGATCACTGATCTCTGGCCATATTATGTATACAGTGTTCCAAAAAAATTTGCATTTAATGATATGTACTGTTCGCCCAGAGAATCTAGCTCGATCAGAAAATTTAAACTCATTTTTAGCTTGTAGGATGTTGCCAGTTTTTCATTTTAATAATCCTAATTTATTTTACACTATTTTATTTTAATATTTAATATATGATTAAGCTACCTGTTTTAATATTGGGTAATTTTCTAGAAACCTGCGGCAACTCTGATTTTGACGAAATTTGGTATACGGGGTTTTTAGGGCGCTGATCACGAATCTGAAAGAATTTTTTGGCGGAAACGTTTCGTTCTTGAGATATTCATCATCAGACTTGAAATTCAAACAATCCTATTTTTACAATATTCCCCCTTCTTTTTGCACACAATTCTTGATTTAAAGCTAAAGTGGCACACAATATTTGATTTTCACCTTTTAAAACCCTGTTTTTACGTATTTTACATTATTTTTGCATTAAATTGCATAGCTATACTTTGAATATTTTTCCAGTGTGCCATGAAGCCCTATGTGTATGTATGGTTGCCGCATTATCAAAGAAAAGCCACGCAATTTATTGCAAAAATAATGTAAAAAACGTTGAAAAACGGGGTTTTAAAAGGTGAAAATCAAATATTGTGTGACACTTTAGCTTTTAATCAAGAATTGTGTGCAAAAAGAAGGGGGTATAATGAAAATAAGCTTAGTTCAAATTTGAACTTTGATGATGAATATCTCGAGAACGAAACGTTTCCGCCAATAAAATCTTTCAGATTCGTGGTCAGCGCCCCAAAAACCCCCGTATACCAAATTTCGTTAAAATCGGAGTTGCCGCAGGTTTCTAGAAATTACCTATTGTTATTGTTGTTATTTTGGATTCCTTAAAGTTGACATCATTTTCTTAAATAAAATATTTATATCGCCCTAACATATCCCTACACTTTCAATAGTTTGGCAACAATGCCTTTCTGCGAACAGAAAGCCTTTCACAGATTGGTGGCCGTCGAGACGAGCCTCCAAAGCATCGACGAATGATATTCGAGGATGTCGATTTCTTCCCCTGTCCCTTCAGGCGTCCGAGTTCAATTCTCGGTGGGCGAACAGTATCTTTATTAATAAAAACAAGTGGAAATAAAATATGCTACTAGTGTTTACTTGACTAAAAACCAAAAATGAGATATATCTTAATTCTGGCGAAATTTGTTGAGCATGTCAAATTGACATTTATTTAAAATGCCAACCGTTTAAGGACGGTTCCAAAAGTTAAAAGAAATACACAAGTAAAATCTTAAAAGACAAAACACAAAAAGTTAGTATTTTGTCAAGTCTGCAGGTTTATAGCTAATGTTGCTGATATTTTAATAACTCTATTACCGAAGCAATGTGGGTTAAATCCAATATATTTCTTCTTCACGGTTTAACACATTCACTAAAATTCGGCTTTTTTTCTTTTATGATCGTTTCCATCAAATCTATTTATTTTAACGGGGAGATTAAATTTCGTCATCACTACTTTGTCTGGATTAAGCGTCATGTTTTAAATTCGGTGAGTCGAAGACTAAATTACCCGCGTTAAAATGTTTATAAGACGCCTAATTCGCACTTTAGAAGCTATTAAGCTGTAAATTACTTA
>JACEGR010002779.1:44443-119808 GCA_014170235.1 Listronotus bonariensis
CTTAATTCTGGCGAAATTTGTTGAGCATGTCAAATTGACATTTATTTAAAATGCCAACCGTTTAAGGACGGTTCCAAAAGTTGAAAGAAATACACAAGTAAAATCTGAAAAGACAAAACACAAAAAGTTAGTATTTTGCCAAGTCTGCAGGTTTATAGCTAATGTTGCTGATATTTTAATAACTCTATTACCGAAGCAATGTGGGTTAAATCCAATATATTTCTTCTTTACGGTTTAACACATTCACTAAAATTCGGTTTTTTTTCTTTTATGATCGTTTCTATTAAATCTATTTATTTTAACGGGGAGATTAAATTTCGTCATCACTACTTTGTCTGGATTAACCGTCATGTTTTAAATTCGGTGAGTCGAAGACTAAATTACCCGCGTTAAAATGTTTATAAGACGCCTAATTCGCACTTTAGAAGCTATTAAGCAGTAAATTACTTATTCAGTTGTAACCAGAAGTCACTGGAATTAATCGCTGGTAATTTTCAATAGTAATTATGTGTTAGTCCAGAAAATTAAGTATTATGATAAGATAAAAGATCTGAATCTAGAACTTTTCTTCCAATGACAGTTTTTTTCGAATGGACAGTTATTCGAACTGACAATTTTGAATGTGGAACCTGCTGCGCGCGGCGTTCTTTCAGTTGTAACCAGAGGGTCTTTCCAGTGACGAAAATTTTTGTGCGTCACGCTCCAGGGCTTGAAGCTCTTGAACTGCTCTAAAAAGTTAGTCACTGGAACGCATCCTTAGACAAGGAAAGAGATACTTTAAGAAATTTTAAAATTTCGTTGTTTTTAACCTTTCTTGGCTTTATAATAATAATCTCTTTTAATATCTAATTCCATTTTAAATAAATAATTTTAAAAAATCCATCCTTAATCATAAAAAACACGTTTGAAGCACAAAAACCAAAAGAGGGGTTGGTGCATGAGGGGCAAGGGAAAGAAAAACGGAGTAGCTCAGGTGCATAACACTTTCCGTCACTGGAACGCCATAAAGTAGAACGAAATGCTCCTGAGCTACTCGGGAGCGCTCTATTTGCGTCACTGGAAAGCCACTCTGAAGTCACTGTAATTTCTGGTAATTTTCAATAGTAATTATGTGTTAGTCCAGAAAATTAAGTATTAGGATAAGATAAAAGATCTAAATCTAGAACTTTTCTTCCAATGACAGTTATTTTCGAATGGACAGTTATTCGAACTGGCAGTTTTGAATGTGGAACCTGCTGCACGCGGAGTTCTTTCAGTTGTAACCAGAAGTCACTGGAATTAATCTCTGGTAATTTTCAATAGTAATTATGTGTTAGTCCAGAAAATTAAGTATTAGGATAAGGATAAGTAAAGATCTGAATCTAGAACTTTTCTTCCAATGACAGTTTTGAATGTGGAACCTGCTGCGCGCGGAGTTCTTTCAGTTGTAACCAGAAGTCACTGGAATTAATCTCTGGTAATTTTCAATAGTAATTATGTGTTAGTCCAGAAAATTAAGTATTAGGATAAGATAAAAGATCTGAATCTAGAACTTTTCTTCCAATGACAGTTTTGAATGTGGAACCTGCTGCGCGCGGAGTTCTTTCAGTTGTAACCAGAAGTCACTGGAATTAATCTCTGGTAATTTTCAATAGTAATTATGTGTTAGTCCAGAAAATTAAGTATTAGGATAAGATAAAAGATCTGAATCTAGAACTTTTCTTCCAATGACAGTTTTTTTCGAATGGACAGTTATTCGAACTGGCAGTTTTGAATGTGGAACCTGCTGCGCGCGGAGTTCTTTCAGTTGTAACCAGAAGTCACTGGAATTAATCTCTGGTAATTTTCAATAGTAAGTATGTGTTAGTCCAGAAAATTAAGTATTAGGATAAGATAAAAGATCTGAATCTAGAACTTTTCTTCCAATGACAGTTTTTTCGAATGGACAGTTATTCGAACTGGCAGTTTTGAATGTGGAACCTGCTGCGCGCGGCGTTCTTTCAGTTGTAACCAGAAGTCACTGGAATTAATCTCTGGTAATTTTCAATAGTAAGTATGTGTTAGTCCAGAAAATTAAGTATTAGGATAAGATAAAAGATCTGAATCTAGAACTTTTCTTCCAATGACAGTTATTTTCGAATGGACAGTTATTCGAACTGGCAGTTTTGAATGTGGAACCTGCTGCGCGCGGAGTTCTTTCAGTTGTAACCAGAAGTCACTGGAATTAATCTCTGGTAATTTTCAATAGTAAGTATGTGTTAGTCCAGAAAATTAAGTATTAGGACAAGATAAGATAAAAGATCTGAATCTAGAACTTTTCTTCCAATGACAGTTTTTCGAATGGACAGTTATTCGAACTGGCAGTTTTGAATGTGGAACCTGCTGCGCGCGGAGTTCTTTCAGTTGTAACCAGAAGTCACTGGAATTAATCTCTGGTAATTTTCAATAGTAAGTATGTGTTAGTCCAGAAAATTAAGTATTAGGATAAGATAAAAGATCTGAATCTAGAACTTTTCTTCCAATGACAGTTTTTCGAATGGACAGTTATTCGAACTGGCAGTTTTGAATGTGGAACCTGCTGCGCGCGGAGTTCTTTCAGTTGTAACCAGAAGTCACTGGAATTAATCTCTGGTAATTTTCAATAGTAAGTATGTGTTAGTCCAGAAAATTAAGTATTAGGATAAGATAAAAGATCTGAATCTAGAACTTTTCTTCCAATGACAGTTTTTTTCGAATGGACAGTTATTCGAACTGGCAGTTTTGAATGTGGAACCTGCTGCGCGCGGAGTTCTTTCAGTTGTAACCAGAGTACTTTCCAGTGACGCAAATAGAGCGCTCCCGAGTAGCTCAGGAGCATTTCGTTCTACTTTATGGCGTTTCAGTGACGGAAAGTGTTATGCACCTGAGCTACTCCGTTTTTCTTTCCCCTTGCCCCTCATGCACCAACCCCTCTTTTGGTTTTTGTGCTTCAAACGTGTTTTTTATGATTAAGGATGGATTTTTAAAATTATTTATTTAAAATGGAATTAGATATTAAAAAGAGATTATTATTATAAAGCCAAGAAAGGTTAAAAACAACGAAATTTTTAAATTTCTTGAAGTATCTCTCTTTCCTTATCTAAGGAGGCGTTCCAGTGACTAACTTTTTAGAGCAGTTCAACAGCTTCAAGCCCTGGAGCGTGACGTACAAAAATTTTCGTCACTGGAAAGTAACCAGAAGTCACTGGAATTAATCTCTGGTAATTTACAATAGTAAGTATGTGTTAGTCCAGAAAATTAAGTATTAGGATAAGATAAAAGATCTAAATCTAGAACTTTTCTTTCAATGACAGTTATTTTCGAATGGACAGTTATTCGAACTGGCAGTTTTGAATGTGAAACCTGCTGCGCGAGGAGTTCTTACTCCCCCAAAAAAAAATCTTCAAGTCCCGTATCAACAAATTCCCTCTTACCTCGCTTAAGACACTCCACGGTACGTTAGTATTTAGGCTTTTAGCTTTCGTGCATTGTCTATAGATAAAAAAATAATATTGTTTTGTGAATAATAAAAAGTTATTATTGCTTTCAAAGGTCTGGTTGCTTCGCTGACACAAGATAAATTTAACTAAGTAAACACCTAACGATTACAAATTGGGTTACGTAAAGTGACTACTCAAAAAAGCAAAGTTCAAAAATGCTTCAAAACAGGATCGATGTTCCAAATAAGTTATCAAAATGTTGTTATAACAGCTCAGTGTCGTAAAAAATAGAAGACAAACCTGAAAAGATAATACATCACTTTGTTGTCGATTAGATCGTCAAAACAAAATAGAGGAATGCCGATATTATATTTAATTACAGGGTGTTCCTGAACTATCGTGCCAAACTGCTATGGTAGAATCATCCCATCAAAATTATATAAAAAAAACATTCATATAAACAGGGATTCGCGAATTCTTCGTTCTTAAGATACAAAGTGCTATAACATTAATTTTTTTCCATTTTACTCACATTATTAAACCCATACATTATTTTAATAGTTTACACACCAGGTGAATTTTGGCGCCGCTCATTTCTTTGGCTGTAGGCCAAAGCAATTTTAGCATTCGGTAATTTTAATTTTGTTATTGTTGTGTGAATGCATTTCAAATGTTGGCCCATATTTTGATTAAGTGTTTCCGACTGTGGGCACTGATAAGATTACGACATCTCTTTCTTTACTTGTCTTAGCCATGCTTCGAATTGAGCTGTCTTAAGAAATTGTCGTTAGTAGAGTAAACATCAATATTAAAAAAGCTACATGCGTCTTACAAATAAGGACGGCAATCAACTATTTCTGTCTAAACGCGTCGTTTAAATAGTATCCGAGCAACAAAAGGGGGAATAATTGAAAGTGAGACAGAACTGATTGACAATTGGACTTTTAAGGGCAACTGTACGATCTGACTTCGGTTATATGGTCGTCGAACTGGTTTAATGGAGATAAATGTATCCCTGTTGCTTATAAATCTTTGATAGGCCAAGTGGGGATTATTAAGGTAGCAATATGTATTATTTTAATGATTTATTAATCCATTAATGTAATCCTAGTATAAATTTACCCTCTTTTGGAATGTCAATCACTCATATAAATTTATCGTCCATATTTCATGTTTGAAAATTCCAATTTGATTATTTATTGTATTTTTTTAACTAAACGTACTTAAAGTTTGGTTTTGAAGTTTAATTTACACACTCACAATAAAAATTAAATACGGGGTCTGTCCAATTGGACCGTATAGGGTGCATACGCGCGGTACCACGAGTTTCTCTGGTGGGAACCGTAAGTGGAGGAACTATACTGGACAATTCTTTAGAGCAGAAGCCATGGAAGTACCTTTAAAAAAGGGATAAATCCCCCACAGCCCGACGATGGGCAAGAGAGACAAGCCTTTCTGTAAGTGAAGGATCATTAATGAGGCGAATAGCTCTCCTTTGAATGGAATCAAGAATGCTAAGGGTTGTGGAGGACGCTATGCCCCAGATATAAAAACAATATTCCAAGGGAGGTCTGATTTGGGACACATACAAAGTGTATAAATTAGAAGGGGAAAATACTTTTGGTTTGAAAGAGGAATCCAAGCTTTTTTGAAGCTGCCGTGGCTATAGATACAATGTGTTTATGCCAGTTAAGGTTAATTTCAAATGTGACGCTCACAAGATTGAAGGTGTCTTTGCTCTGTAAAACTTGGCCGCTCATAAGTGGAGGATGAGTATTTGATGACTCTTTTCGCGACAAGGAACATGATTGTGTTTAGGATGCATTAAAATGGACGAGATTTTTGGCGCCCCAATCCAATATTAAATAAAGATCCTGCGAAAGAGATATCTGCATCGCTCTGCGTTTGTTTTCCAAATCAGGTTTAGTGATGGGTTAGGAACCTGAACTGTATGGGGACCCTTCTAACCCCCTATTTTATATATTTTTTTTTTTAGATTTTTCCTACGCTTACACACAATTACCGAGCTGGATTTCAAATTTCATCTTCCTAGGTAGTTTTAGAAACCTGAAAGCAATAGTGCCGACTTAAGAATGATTACCCTGCACGAGGGTCCTAGTTTCAAAGTGTACAATATCCATCTATCTTACTTAATACAAAAATGAGATAAATGTCCCAATAGTTTTTTAGCGATGATTTTAAATAAATCATTCTTTGGGGTCATGACTACATCCGTACCAGAGTATTCAAACTTAGGAAAGAAAACATTTCATTCAATTTATAGGTATTTGTTAATTTTTTATAAAATGTGGTATTATTGGAGATGGTACAATTTGGAACCATATATTTTACTCTGGTTAAAATATAAAGTACAAACTCATAACAATAATCTGTAAACATTTGTAAACGTAAGTAATACGTCATATCACAGTTCCCATCTAATTTGCTCTTTATTTTTTATTAAATTAGATAGTATTTCTTACATATCGCATATCTTTAACGCTTTTAGCGGCAGAAGGTGACCCCCAGGTAGGTGTTACTTTTTAAACCACTAAACCATGATGCAAATAAAGAGGTTATTCTTTATGATCTATATGCAAAAAAAAATGACAAAAGATCCACAGATTTTTTTTCTTTGGCCTGTACAGGGTGATTCAAAAATCGATCACGAAACCTAAGGGGTGATTCTACTTGACAAAATAAGGGTAGAGCTTCATAATTTTTTTTCAAAATATCATTCGTTTTCGAGTTAGCAAGCCGTCAAAGTTCAATTTTATTTGGTTTGCCATATGATTTATTTTACCAATCAGTTGATATTTGGCACACAAATCGAGCTTTGCAGATTCTAAAATTTTAAGATAAAAGTACTTTTTTAAATACCGCCAGAGGGCACTTTACCTAAAACTTAAAATTTATTTACATTATAACTTTTTATTTTGACAGATATCTCTAATCTTGGGGCGCCATTTTATAGACAATCAAAAACTTAAAAAATAAGGTACTCTTTATTAAAATCGATAAACCTCACCGTTTAGGCACCAATAGACATCAAAGTTTTTATCAATTTCAATCAAATTACCTACATACATACAGGGTGTACAGTAACTTAACCGACAAACTTAACCAAACGATTCAACAACAGAAAATAAGAAAAAAACTTCATATAAACATATGTCCTAAACGTCTTAGTTTTTGAACTACGGTGTGTTAAATATTTAAGAAAAGAATTTATTTTTTTTTTATTTTTAACACCCCGTAGTTCAAAAACTAAGATGTTTATGACATATGTTTATATGAAGTTTTTCTTATTTTCTGTTGTAGAATCGCCCATAAGTTTTCGGTTGAGTTACTGTACACCCTGTATGTATGTAGGTAATTTGATTGAAAATGATAAAAACTTTGATGTCTATTGGTGCCTAAACGGTGAGGTTTATTGACTAGAGTAACTAAGAGTACCTTATGTTTTAAGTTTTTGATTGTCTATAAAATGGCGCACCCAACTTTGCGATAAAATTTTAGAATCTGAAAAGCTCGATTTGTGTGCCAAACATCAACTGGATTGGTAAAAAAATAAATGCAATATGACCAAAAAACCAAAATAAAAATTGAACTTTGACGGCTTGTAACTCAAAAACGAATGACATTTTGAAAAAACAATTATATAAAGCTCTACCCTTATTTTGTCCAGTAGAATCACCCCCTTAAGTTTCGTTATCGATTTTTGAATCACCCTGTATATCGCCTAAAATAATAAAAATATTCAAATTTTCGTGATATTTACTGCGGCACTGTTGTCACTATTTAAAATACTCGTTTTTTTAACGCAGCTACCAACTGTATCTTGAAGTATGACCTTAAAATATTTGTACTGAATTTTGAAACTCCTTATATATTAAAGAACGGGAGTAAAACAAACCAATGGGCTGCAGTGCAAATATTACCACGGAACCTACCCCACCTAAAAATATCAGTCAACCAACACTTCCGTAGTAAAAATTCAAACTGTTAGCCTAAATAATACAGCGTGTCTTTGGAAGTTCTTAACAAATGGGAAACTTTTTTATTATTAATTTTACGAAACAAAGTTATTCTCTATAAAAAGTCGTGCTTGATGAGAAAATACATTTCCACAAAAATATTTTAAGGTTAGATTACAGGGTGGCTTAAAAAATGACTTGTTTTCAAATTAAAATAAGAGTAATTTCCTAACTACGGTACCAAACTTGAAAGTTTGATTTCTTATGTCATCTTACGAATAAAAGTTCCTATAATCATATGTCCGGAGTTGCTTCGTTTCTGAAATACGGAGCGTTAAATATTTTTTAAAGGTCTGTTTGTTTTTAAATATCTTAAATACGAAGCCAGATACAAAAAAAATGTACTGCACTAAAAAGTTGAATTTTTAGTTGCTTAAAAAAAAAACAAATATAAAAACTGCATAAAAATCCAGTGGCGTACATTTTTCTCTCAATAATATTGGCTGATGTGTCCACTGTACGCCACTGGGTTTTTATGCAAATTTTATTTTATTTTTCTTTAAGCAACTAAAAATGCAACTTTTAGTATAGTACATTTTTTTGTATTTGACGTATAGTATCGTATTTAAGATACTTTAAAACAAACAGACCTTTAAAAAAGCAACTCACATATGTTTATAAGAACTTTTCTTCATAAAATGACATAAAAAATCACCCTTTAAGGTTTGGTACCGTAATTAGTTAATAACCCTTATTTAATTTGAAAACAAGTCATTTTTAAGCCACCCTGTACATCCAACCTTCAAATATTTTTGTGGAAACGTATTTTCTCATTAAGCAGGACATTTTATGAAGAGAGACTTTTTCGTAAAATTAATAATAAAAAGTTTCCCACTTGTTAAGAACCTCCGAAGAGTATAAGAGACATTAATTTTTAAATTTTACATTACAAGACAAGTACTTAATGTCGAAATAATTCCAAATTTTTAGTAAAAAATTCAAAATTTTTCAATGCAAGTATATTTTTCAACTTCTATAGTCTTTTTAGTATTACAAAAAAAGTCACTTAATTCATTTCAAGTAAGTCTTAAAATTCGTTTGGAAAGTCTTGTACATTTAACTAGGAAGTAGAAATAACACTATCGAAACTTTTTACTTAAATTTGAATAGATGAAAAATAGCGATTTATAGGCAAAAATGTGGAATTTAAAATTAATTAAAAATTTTAGCATTCACACCAAATTGTTCCATTTTTACAAATAGCAAAATTTCGCAAATAGGTTGCCTGATGTGTTACCAATTTTGTGCTAGCCTTCAAATTGGCGTCTCCGCATTCCTACGTCACACCTTCACTTTCTTAACCTTGGTTCTTTTATTTGACATTTGGATACCTATCTAGGTTACTGACTTATACAGACTTTAAAGAAAGAATTTTATTTAATTTGGTTTATGAAAATTTTAAAAAAGTAGCGGTGCTAAGTTTTAGGACTAATATACCTGTATGGCAACACTGTATGAATTTTGCGACTTTAAACTTATTTTTTAATAGAAAAAAAAGAAAAACCCGCTTTTTTTTTTCGTGAAATGTATTATTTGAGAGGCCCTTTTTTGTTTAGTTTTGAAAAAAAAAGTGAAAATCGTGTTTCCGTATAGTGTGACGGACCCGCCAGAATTTCTATCTGACATAAATAAATCTCATGCAATAAATGTCAGAGGTAAACGTACCTTTAAAAATACCTATAGGTATCATAGAAAATATTTACAAAATGTATTAATTTTTACTACAGTTTATCATGCTAAGGCTAAGGTAAGCTAAGTAGGTGTTTTTTAAGTACCGATTTTTTCCACAGCTAAACATGAACTCTAAGTGTTTTTCTCACTTATTCTTTTATTAACTTGGGTTGTAACTATCTATCTATCTATCTATCTATCTATGTAACGGAATCTTTGAGCCTAATTTTAACCAACTTCCAGCTATTCGATTTCTTTGAAACTTTGCACACGTGTCAAGGACCGATGAAGATGCAATAATTTAAAAACAGTATCCCGTTATCTTTTTTGAATCGCCAGGAAAAAAAATTCCATTATATTATAAAAACAACACCTAGGATGCCATCTGTTGGCAACATTTCAAACTTTGCTATTAAATGAAGAAGAAATTTTTTAGTTTTTACACAATTTGGTTAGTTGCACCATGAGTGTTCAATTTTTATGAACAATAAAAATATAGGGTTAGTTGCACCATGAGTTCAAGGATTCCATAATAAAAATTACATTATGTGTAATGTATACATAATACATAATGTGCAATTAATAAAAATTAACATTCTTTTTTTGGATCGCCAGGAAAAAAAATTTTCCTTTATATTATAAAAATATAAAAACAACACCTAGGTTGCCACCTGTTGGCAACATTTCAAACTTTGCTATTAAATGAAGAAGAAATTTTTTAGTGGGTTGCAATATATTGGCAACGGTCCAAACATTGCCTGGATTGCCATCTGTTGGCAAAATTTCAAACTTTGCTACTTAATGAAGAAGAAATTTTTAGTGAGTTGCAATCTGTTGGAAAAATTTTAAAATTTGCCACTCTTGTTCATTAAAAAATTTTTCGCCATTTTGTCAAGAGTAGCAGAAACTAAAAAATGAAAAATAATTAATAGTTTAAAAAAACTAAAAAACACGCTTTTATATGCAACCGAACTAAAAATTAGAAAATAATTTTTCATTAAAAAAAATATTGTCATTTCATAGTAAAAAGCGTGGGGTGATAAAAATATTAAATGTTATAATTATTATATTTGCAAATATCTATGATGGAAAAGTTATGAAAAAATAGTAAAATGCACCCCACGCTTTTTACTATGAAATGACAATATTTTTTTAATTTTTGGTAAAAACTTGGCCATAATTTTTTCCCCTGATTCTTTAAGTTTTATAGTTAAAAGAATCCTTATTTCTTCATATTTAATTATCATTTTTGGTAATTTTCTAGAAACCTGCGGCAACTCCGATTTTAACGAAATTTGGTATACGGGGGTTTTTGGGGCACTGATCACGAATATTTTTTTTGGCGGAAACGTTTCGTTCTCGAGATATTCATCATCAAAGTTCAAATTTGAACTAAGTAAGCCTATTTTCACTATATTCCCCCTTCTTTTTGCACACAATTCTTGATTTAAAGCTACAGTGTCACACTATATTTGATTTTCACCTTTTAAAACCCCGTTTTTCTACGTTTTTACACTATTTTTGCATTAAATTGCGTGGCATTTCTTTGATAATGCGGAAACCATACATACACATAGGGCTTCATGGCACACTGGGATTGAAATGATTCAAAGTATAGCTATGCAATTTAATGCAAAAATAATGTAAAATACGTAAAAACGGGGTTTTAAAAGGTGAAAATCAAATATTGTGTAACACTTTAGCTTTAAACCACGAATTGTGTGCAAAATAAGGGGGAATATTGTAAAAATAGGATTAACTTAAATTTCAAGTCTGACGATGAATATCTCAAGAACGAAACGTTTCCGCCAAAAATCAGATTCGTGATCAGCGCCCCAAAAACCCCCGTTTACCAAATTTCGTCAAAATCGGAGTTGCCGCAGGTTTCTAGAAAATTACCCAATTTATAAATAGATAAGAGAAATTCTAATTGAGATTCATATTTGAACAAGAAAAAAATTGAAATTGCAAAAGCTTAATCTCTCTCCTGGATGATGTAATAGTTATTCCCTTTCGTGACTCTTTATATATTTTTTAGAATTTACAAATTAAAAGCAAAATGTATTAGATTTTTAGAATAATATTTAATTTATCACTATCAATCGTTGTATGTTCAATATTTCTAGATTTCTGAAAAAATATGCTTGGGACAATATTTTATAAATGAGATTCTAATTAACAGAAAAAAGTCCAAATCAAAAAGAATATAATAATAAAAATACATAGTTCTTTACCTCACGCACGGCAAAAGCAATATCCTAAACACATGAGCCAGATCCTCCAGCATATCCGGGGCCACCCCGGGAACAAGTCATTCTCAAACATATCCGCCATTATATCACAGTAATTTCAAGACACTTAAAACAAAATTCACAACCACAAATTATCACAAAACGACACGCGGAACCAAACAGAGCGGTACCATTGAATAGGGTACCTTGTCGCTAGCCTATCGAGAAACTGACTAGCATGAATCACGTTGAGAGAGGAAACCACGTGAAACGTGGTTATGTGACGTGAAGAAGCCAGCTGATGCGAGGCCGATTACCTATTTTCGTGGAGTGGGAAGCCCGCCAACTTTTACTTGGAATTCCGATTGGCTGGTAACGGGTATTTAATAGTTCTAATCTCTTAATGAAAAGTACCAGTGGCGGCGCCTGATCATATCTCTATTTTGTTGTCTTATTGGCCAAGTTAGGAAAAATTCTAATTACTACTACGCTTTACAGTACCAATAATATTAAACAATACGCCACAAAAAACAAATACGCCTAATAACATACAAAAAAATATTATTTTTTTCAATAAGTCCATATTCTACCTCCATTAGCAATTAAAACTAAGCAATTTGGCAACGTTGCAATGTAACATTGTTTAAACCCTTTTAGGGCACTATGACATACACTACGTTTATATCGAATAGTTGAAGCTAGCTTGAGTTAAAGCGGCACTTAAAAGTGGCTTGAAAAAAGCGATATAAACGCTCTTGAAAGTGACTTGAATCGTTCAAGTCAAGCCTGAAAATAAGTAGGGTTGACTTCACTGAAGCCGATTAGAAACACGATATAAACGATTCAAGCGGGCTTAATAACTGCCTAACTTCAGATGAATGCTTCCTCGAACGTCATCAGTGTCAATTTCATATATGATTTTGACATTTTTATACAAAATATGAGTGAAAAACAGGAGAAAAAACTTTAAAACACGCTCACACCAACAACAGCACACAAAACGGGACAAATTAAAAAGTGAGGTTTGTTTTCATTTGAAGTCTACTGTGAAGTTGGATGCAAAACTGCCGCATGCGTACGACGATGGCCTGAAACGTGCTTGACCTCGATTTTCAATCGACTTTCAAGCCACCGAAATAAGCACGTAGACTTGGAAATCGCTTCAAAGCCGCTTTGTTTTCAAGCCAGCTTGAACTATTCGATATAAACGTAGTAATAGAAGTGTGTCAAACCCGCTATTTAGCTTCAATAGTTGCTTCTGCTACTGTTACACAAATATAGCAGTTAAAAATAGCCGCTACTTTAATAGTATTGGCTTTTTAGTATAATTTTATACATACTATTTCTAAATTATCGTTTAATGTAATATTAGCCGAATAATAAGCAAAGTACATAATAGTAACTATTAAAAAAAAACATTAATTGCTACATAAAGAGCTGCTAATTTTAAAGTGCATAGCAGTTAAAAAATTTATACACCAAAAAGCAGCTAAAAGAAGCAGGTTGCTGTTTAGCAACCCACCACGCATAGCAGTTAAAAATTTTATACACCAAAAAGCAGCTAAAAAAAAAGCAGGTTGCTGTTTAGCAACCCACCACTAATATAACATTTCTCAAGTCATATTTTGCTTGCTGTTGTTGCAGTTAGTATCGTATTTTTTAATATCTCTTATGATTTATTGGATGAAAGCAATAAAAAATAGAAAAAGTTAGTCAAGTCAACTTATGCTCTCCTAAAGATATTTTAGGTGGGTTGTGTCTGCATTGCTAAGTTTAATTCTAAAGACTATAGGGATATATACCAGGAAACACAGAATGTTGTTACCCCCTTATTTTTCTGTACTTTTTATCTGACTGATTGACATTTTTCTCCGTTATTACAACCCCAAAAACCAATTCACTTCCATTTTAACTGCAAGTACAATAAACTCGGGCTGTGGGGACTTATCGCTTTTTTATAGGTACTTTCATGGCTTCTGCTCTGAAGAATTGTCCAGTAGAGTTCCTCCACTCACGGTTTCCAACAGAGAAACTCGTGGTGCCGCGCGTATGCATCCCTATACAGTCCAATTGGACAGGCCCCGAACTTCCCACTTTGTTCGTTCTTTTATCCCTAGGGTTTCTAGAATGTGGAACCTGCTGCCCGCGGAGGTCTTTCCTTTACCCCCAAATCTTCAAGTATTTAAGTCCCGTGTCAACAAACTCCCTCTTACCTCGCTTAAGACACCCACGGTACGTTAGTATTTAGGCTTTTCGTCGTCGGATAAGACCACAGTATAAAATTATTTTAGTCTATACAGGATGTCTCAAAAAAGTGTGACGTATCAAAGTTATATTTTGTTAAATGGAACACCCTATATTTTATGACGGTTTTAGATTTCACTTTAAAAAATAACTCAAGTTTGTTAATAGTACCAAGTGTCTAATTTTATTCGTTTTTGTGATATTTGATTTTTTTGAAATAATTCGTTGCCGCAAATAGCAACATTCTTTCAATCGGTATTTCGACCGAATAAAAGCTTATTGGCAATGAAATATAAAATGTTTCGAAAGATCTTTTGCATTGAAATATGAAATGTTTTGAAAGATATTTCAAAAGATCTTTCTCAATGAAATATAAAATGTTTCGAAAGATCTTTCGAATATTAAAATCTTCCGAATACGAATATTCGAATATCGAAATCTTTCAAATATGCACACCACTACCCCATCCGTACAGTCTGTATATCCGAATGACGGTATTTGTAGTATTGTAATATTTAATTTACGTTTTTACCCGACTTATGTTAAATTGGAATAAAGGAGCGCGGGTGAACGTTTCCTATACGAAAACTTCAGACCAAAATAGAATCCTTTTCATAAAATGAGAGTACGCTAGAATAGTGAACACTTTTAAGTAAAACTCCTGTTAAAAAAAAATATGAAAATATCTCTACTTGCAATAATTTCTCCATTGAAAGAGATTTTGAAAAATAATACGTATTTTAATGTAATAAGAACGTTTCAAAACGCTTACAAACGTAAATTTTACGTATTTTTATTTTCCTTAATTTTAGATAATTATAAAATACTAATTGTTCGTAACTTTTAACGTTATCTAACATCCTTATAAATAAGAAAGAACTTTAGACCAAAGATAACAGGGATTATTAGCCTTAAATTCATAACTAATTTTGAGTAAGTAACCCTCAACCTTGACTCGACCCCACAGCATGTCGTCACTGATAAGTTCATGAAGTAGCAGTGGCGTGGATACTTATTTTGTTCGTAAAAATTAACTTTAATTAGATTTTTTGGTCATTCTTTCTTGAATATTCTGTAAGACTTATTATACAGGGTGTCCCATCGGGAACTGTTGCGGTCGATTTCTTGAAAAGTAGACTTTGGAAAATTTGGTAAAATATAAGGCCAGTGGGGGACATACAACTAAAATATTTTGACAGTTCTACTACGTCCGTTTATACCGGAAGTTAATGTCAACTTCCTTATTTTAAATGGAACATCCTATATATTATTTATTTTTTAGATTCTGAGTAGATTTCTAAATATAATTTATGTGTAATGTTCTATGCCTAAGTCCCACCATTTTTGACTTATTTTAAATTTTATTTCTAAAATGACGTTTGCAAGCCATGATATAACCATCAATTTTCTAAAAAAAGCCTTTAATATGAGTTACGGTTGGGTTACTTGTAGAGAAAGAACTTCTTTAGTAGATTGTATTGATATTTTTACAATTAATAAATACAGAGTGGTCAAAAATAATAGTTAAAATTATAACGACAAAAACCTTAAGAGTTAATTTTTTTCAAACGGAAACCTGTTTTCTTTTACCTAATGTTATTAGGCCTTAAAAATAACGGTAAGTTTGTATACGCATGTCTATTCCAAAAATTTATATTTTTCGAAATATTAACAATTTAATATTTATCTATTTCAACAATGCCTTTAAGTACAGGCTAAGTTTGGCTTCTAGTTGGCTCTGACGCACGAATTTCGTGCGTCATAGCCAACTAGCAGCCGTAATTAGCCTGTACTTAAAGGCATTGTTGAAATAGATAAATATTAAATTGTTAATATTTCGAAAACTATAAATTTTTGGAATAGACATGCGTATACAAACTTACCGTAATTTTTAATGCCTAATAACATAAGTTAAAAAGAAAACGGGTTTCCGTTTGAAAAAATTAACTCTTAATGTTTTTGTCGTTATAATTTTAACGACTATTTTTGACCACTCTGTATTTATTAATTGTGAAAATATTAATACAGTCTACTAAAGAAGTTCTTTCTCTACAAGGAACCCAACCCTAACTCATATTAAAGGCTTTTGTTTAGAAAAATTGATGGTTATCTCATGGCTTGCAAACATCATTTTAGAAATAAAATTTAAAATAAGTCAAAAACGGTGGGACTTAGGACTATAGAACATTACACATAAATTATATTTAGAATTTTACGCAGAACCTAAAAAATAAATAATATATAGGGTGTTCCATTTAAAATAAGGAAGTTGACATTAACTTCCGGTATAGACGGACGTGGTAGAGCTGTCAAAATATTTTAGTTGTATGTCCCCCACCTAAGATATGGAATTATTTTTTGAGGAAATAGTTCCAATGCGGAATCCATTTTTATAACTCAAAAAGAGTATTACGAATAATTTTTAAAATGAAATTTAGGGAAAGCTGTAGGGGGAATATTTAAAGCAAGGGTCTTCTTACTATGTATGGACTGTACTTACACGAATGTTTGTTGTATTTATTTAAGAACAAAAACTTGTTTTTTGGTAATAACACTAATACAGTCTATAGTACGAGAACTTTGGATATCAACTACCCTATTCATAGATTAAGCATGACAGAAAAACACCCATCATATATGTGCATAAAAATTTTCAATAAACTCCCACAAGATATCAAAAATATTCAGAGCTTTAAGCAATTCAAAAAGAAAACAAGGTATTTATTATTAAATCTAGAACCATACAATTTAGAGGATTACTTTAGTATGTAATAGTATTAGAATTAGGTTAATTGTGTAAATTTGTTGACGTCATTTCATTTAATGTTCTTATGGTGCTTGTATTATATGAACAAAATCTGAAATAAAGTTATATTCTATTTTATAATGTTACCAAATTTTCAAAATTTTCCAAAGTCTACTTTTCGAAAAATCCATCGCAGCAGTTCCCGGTGGTACACCTTGCAATGAGGCATATCGCCCCAATACTAAATAAATAAATAAAAAACTATGAAAATATTATCTGGGTCGAGCTGATTCCGCTTTGGAGCAATTTTTACGCTCTCGAATTTATAAGACAAAAGTGTGCTAACAAACCTGACCCGTATCATAGTCGTTAAGTATGCCGAGTGTTTCTTAAAGGTAATGACTACGTTAAAACGGTTAGTTTTAAATCATGTAGCAGGAAAAACGGATATAATCGCCTTGGTAATTATTTACAAACCGGACACTATTTCTATTCTATTTCTATTTTTTCTTGGTTTTGGTCCCTTCAGGTCCAATCCACCACTCTCCCCTTCCGGACTATGCTTTCCAGGGCTTCGTCGGCGGAAAATCTGGATAATCGAGCTCGTAGCTCCCAGAAATTCCAAACAGAAAACAAATAATTCAATGTTCGATGCAATGCATAAATTGTCGACTGTCAAACCAAGATCTGCTACTGGTGTTACGTATAACCTTCACTTTCACTACTGACAGTTCCCATGGCACGCCCATCTATTTCCCGCCATTTGAGAAATACCTCGTGTTCACCACCAAACAGGATCCATCAGCTTATAGGAATCTTCGCTCACAGCGCTTAGATCCAGAAGAAAGATGCCGTCAATTTAGCGTGAATCTTTCCTTGATCCCCGAAGGTAAAAACGTTCGTACGACACCTCTAGCCGCCACTCCGGGAAGAACTTTGTAGTCCTCTACGCACGTCCGCACTGTTCGGAGTCTCTACACATCGGCGATTTTATTGAAATTTGGTATACGGGGTTTTTGGAGCGCTAATTACGAATCTGAAATTTTTAGTCTTCAACGTTTTGTCCGCAAGATATTCATCATCAGACTTGAATACAAAACTAACCTAAATTTACCATATTTTCCCTTCTCTTTCCACGCAATTCTTGAGTTTTTTGTTAAATTGACACTCAATATTTGATTTTCATCTCTTAAAAATCTATTTTTTTCTTTATTTTAACCGCTTAAAATTGCAAAGCTTCCCTTTCAATCATTTTAATCACAGTACACTTGATTGAATGAAAGTGATGCCTTGGAATTTTATAGAAAAAGGACGTGTTCGATTTGTAAATAAATACCACAGTCTTTTATTTTCTCTCGACTCTAAAATAATAGTATCACCCTTTTTTTAACAGAATAGTTTATTTAGGATTTTTGGACAGGACCTATCCGAAATATTGACTTTAATATATTAAATTATTTGAAATATTCCATAATTTGTAACTCGTACTTATTCTACTAAAAGTTTAAAACACAGTATTTTAAATACTAAATAAAGACAACAGTGTCAAAAAAGGTGTAATATTAGTATACAAATAAATAACTGAAACTTTTAGATATGATCCTAATCATTTTTTAATAATGTGGGTGCTTTAGTTTATACAAACTAAAAAATAAATAAAAAAACTTACCGTGGAGTGTCTCCAATACTTAATAAGTTCTTGGATATTGTTACTGGGCGCGAGGAGAAGAAAGTCACGCCATTCATCATAACTAATATTAAGGCTGCCATCTTGGTCCATTCTAAAATAATATTTTTAAGATTTTTCTTTGTAGCCGATCAATATATCACTAAGAGTATGTTTAATTAAAATCAATGACTATACAGCAAAAAAACAAAAATAAACAATTAAAACCAGCGTTGAATTCAGGGGATGGCCTGTGGGGAATTATCCGCCCAGAGCAAAAATCCCCCCACCCCGGAGAAATTTGGGAAACCAGATTAAATTAGATGCTCCAATCCAATCATAAGTATGAATTAAATGTAAAAGTTTACAAGTTGTGTCAGTAGTTTTAAAATGTGAGGACTTTTTTCCTCTTCAAGTTTTTGCTGGTAATAGTTTTCGATTCCCTCCGGGAATATTAAAGATATTAAAGTCCTCTCCGGAAAAAATTCTGAATTCCAAACTGATTAGAGGGATATTTTCTTTGTTAGCTGCTTACAGCAGCTGTAAGCACTTTCATTTTGTTGACAAATCAATGGCGTCAGTCTTACAGCAGCTCACAGCGGTTGTTAGCGGCGTCGGGAGATGTCTAACCACTGTCTAACAGAATGAAAAAGCAAGGAGGGGAAATATTGCCAAATTTGAGGTTAAACGTCAAACAAAATTGACTAAATGATTACTAATAACAATAACAATAGTATGTGTGGAAACCATGTAAAGGATTAATTTACCTGCCATTAAAGATATTGGACATTTGTTTTAAAACTGGAGTTGCCATTTTTAGGTTATATTATTATTATTTTTTTATGTCATTTGTCATTGGCTGTAAGCGCTTTTATTTTTCGATTCACATTATAATGACGTCAGCTGTTAGACAAGCTTGTTAGCAGCTGTAAGATAGAAGAATTAGAAAAATATCCCTTAAAACCTTTCTAGATATGGACTCCCTTGCCCCACCTTCCTTAAGCATATGCCACTGCTATGTTCCTGACGACGATCCATATACATATTGCATTTTGCCTGAGCAATAATAATTATCGTCTTACGTGTCGATAGATAAAATCGACACAACGGCACTGGTAGTAAAAATAGAATTTTTAAATTTATTTTTTAAAGTACAGGCGAAACCCAATCGAAACTTTTAAAATTATAATGTCAGGCAAAAAAAGAACGGACAAAGCAGGAAATTAACATACTAGGTAGGTTTAATATCAGTAGATATCTTTTAGATACAACTTATACATATGTCAGAGACAAGAATGAGACGAGTAACTGGTTCTAACAATTTGTCCATTGTATTATCTCTTTCTGGTTTAACACAAGTTCCAATAAATATGTCTTTGTCTTCTAGGCTTCATGACAGGCTATCGTAGACGGAGCAATCATCGCTTTGCCCTGGTTGCCAAGTTGTTTAGAATTTCTGCATGTAAACTTTAATGTCCTTTTTTGGCTCACATCTAATTAAGAGAAAGAAAATATACCATGAATCGAATATTTTTAACTTGACAACGTTGCCGCAGGCAGTCACGCCGAAAATGTTAATCGATATTTGTGTTTGATATTTTTCAATGGCCGATTTGTTTGGACAGTTTGTTTACATTTCCTGTGATTTATTGTGTGTTTCGTGGTTTTTACCTTTAATTGGACTTTGAATATTGACTTTTATTAGTGATCACAGTGTATATATTAAATTTGTGCTTTTCAACAGATAATTTAAGGTAATATTGACATGGTTATCTGTAAGAAAAATCTTTATAAAAACCAAATAAATGACATTTTTAATAAGGTGTGTGTAATTATTGAACTAAACCCCAATATTTTATATTAATTGGAAACAAAAACAAGTACCTAACATTAAGGGCAAAAATAGCACAGCTATATAATTTGAATTTGGCGGGCAAACGATAAAGTCGACTCACGCTCCATCTGCGTTTGCCTTCCTTGAAGACAGACAAGGAAGGCCCAGCAGCTATCTCTCTCTCGGATAATTTATTTACATTTAGTTGCTCGTCTCATTGTTGTCTCTGCATAGGTATAGTTTTAAACATTTTTTCGATGTATGAAAATGCTATAAGGCAGGGTTTCCCAAACTGTGTGTTCGACGCCCAGGAGCGTCGCGTGTTGATATGACAAAATGGAGTCGAGGTATTTTAGAAGAAAAATTGATATAGAAATAAGATATTTTTTTTCCAAATGTAAGGTAATTAGAAAAGAAGTAAAAGGAAATCAATAAGGTTTCCTTTGCTCTTTTACTTTTTTAGGATAAGACAAAGAAATCAATTTATAATTAATGTCCTAGTCCCAATGATACATCGGGAGGAGCGCAAAGTAAGGGAAAAAAGTAAAACTAAAACTTGTTACCTGAAGCCTTTTTTAAATACATTTAATGAAATTTGAGGTGACCTTTTATGATTGTCGGGAGTTAAGTTGGGCGTAAAGGCGTGCGTCGTGTAGAATGGCATGTGTCCAAAGGCGTCACAGTACAAATAAGTTTGGGAACCGCTGCTATAAGGTAAAGCAAAATTAATAAACTGTACACGCCGTGCCAGCTCAATGCGTTTAATTGCGTTTCTTTGAATTAAATACTGGCAGATAGAGATTAGACAAAAAGCGCCTGCTGCCAAAATTTGCGAGATTTAAAGTGGCACGAGTGTGTTTGTATTTCAATTAACCTTACCTGTGTAGAAGATTCTTGGCTTCATTCCGTTCCAGCGGTATGCCAAGATCGATAAATGCACGAATAAGTTCTTCCAGATCAATTCTTCCTAAATAATATAACAAATAAATAAAACACAATTCGACGAAGTGTGAAAAGAAACCTAAATATAAACTACAAAGTATACACTCACCATCTTTATTTTTATCTAAACTGGAAAAATGCAGCCGTAGATTCTTTTCATGCTCTCTTACGTAATATATGAAATCGGCGAGGGATAAATCTCCCCCGAAGATGAATTATTCTTAAGGAATCTCTGGAAAAAAAGCAAATTTTTAGAAACACTTTTGTCACATTTGGTACATAGAGGTCGCCTATCATTAATCCGGGGTCGGATTTGCAAAATTTAAAATGACGAAACCAATATTGCGGATAAAATATTAAAACTCTTCCGATTGACGCCAGATTCCATAACTAGGGGGCTTTCCAGATCACGAATCATGAATCTGTGGTCAGATTCGCATAATTCAAAATGGCCACGCCAATATGGCGGATCAAATATGAAAACTCCTCTGATTTAAGGTAGATTTTATACAAATCTACCGGGTGTTGCTCCGTCGAGCGGAACATGAGGGAATCCCATGTAAATTTTGGATTAGTCAAATATTGGCTCCCCTAATTATTTTAGAAAAAAATGCTATCAGGATTTATTGAGGAGCACAGTAAGTTTCACCCAAAATGAAAATTTGAGCATTTTTCAACCAACCAGTAAAGAGTAAACTGCTTAATACTTCTGCAACGTAGTATCTCATTATTCACCCTGTACTCTAAAAATCAATAATAAAAAACACCATATCGATTTATCAGTGACAATTTAGATCATTAATTTATATTGTCATTGCCAAAACTGAACAATTTTATACAGGAATTTCAAAAAGAATCCTCGCATTTCATTTTAGTTTACAGCTAATTCCAATACATGCACTCACTGTTACGCAAGACAATAAAACAAATTTTTCTACATTTAGAAATCAATTTATGACGAAAATATCAGGATTTAATTAAATGCTCAAATATTCCTCCATTAACTGCCAGACAATAACCCAAACGATTATAAAACTCATTTCTTACGTTAGCTAGTTGGTACATCGATATTCTGGCACATTCAGCGGAAATAGCATTCCTTAGCTGGACTAAATTTTTCATATTTTTATTGGTAGCTTAGTTTTTAAATGTCCCCATAGAAAAAATCGTTTGGCGAAAGATCACGTCAATTTTCTTCACATTTGCAATTATTGATTACTGTGCCTGTAGTTTCAAATTTTTATCGTCCGTTCTATTGTCGATTTACTTCGTATTGGCCTATTGGGAAAATAGGCTGCAAACATGTCCGCTACTCTTCGATAACTATTTCCCTGGTAAAACCATTTTATAATAGTGATTTTTTTGATTTAAGTAGTTCATTATTTAAGAATGATGTGACATTGATCTGACAACTTGGGAGTAAGAGGTTAAATAATTTTTCTAGTATTTTATTATAAACTTCTAATAATACAAGGCGCGTAAGAAGATGGGAGATTCGTAACTTATTTTAGCATTTATCTCTTAGCTGGCGGACTGAGAAGAGCTGAGAATTTGTACACTAGGTACAACTTTCCGTGCTCTTTAAAAAATCCTAATAATATTTTCTTCTAAAATAATTAGGGAGCAAATATTGGACCACTTCAAAATTTACATGGGATTCCCTATGTCCCGCTCGACGGAGCAACACCCGGTATATAGACGTTTTAAGAATTACTGATTACTGGTCATGAATCTGTGGGTACGCTTCGCAAAATTTAAAATGACCAAACCAATATGGCGGATCAAATATCAAAACTCTTTTAATTTAGGCTGGATTTGGTATATAGACGTTTTAGGAATTATTGATCATAAATCTGGGGTCAGATTTGCTAAATTCAAAATGGCCGAGCCAATATGGCAGATTAAATAATCAAAATCTTTTAATTTAGGCTAGATTTGGTATATAGACGTTTTAGCAATTGCTGATCATGAATCTGACGTTAGATTCGTAAAATTCAAAATGGCCAAGCCAACATGGAGTACCAAATATCAAAACTCTTCTAATTTAGGCTAGAGTTGATATATAGATGTTTTAGGAATTACTGATTATGAACTCTGGAGACTATGGTTGTAAAATAACGGTCATTTATTTTTGGTGACACATGACAGTTTTTGTTATTTATTATTTGCCTTACTTTTATTGTACATATAAGAGCATCAGACAAGTAAATAAACCATTAACAACTACAGATATTAACTTAAATTGTTTAATACTGAAACGACAAAATATTTCAAGGAAAAGAAACTGAGACCTCTAAACAAAAAGTGTAAAACTCCTAACAAAAAATAAAAATGTATTCATTAACAAAACTAAAACCATAATACTGCAGCTAGAATACCAATATGGAATGGAACTTATAAAGTACTTAATAAAATAACCTACTGAATTAGACTATAAATATTTTGAAGATTTGAATTTATATGAGTTAGCAGTTCCAGCTCTTTTTCTTGTTAGGCGATTTCTAGCTTCCGAGTGAATATATCCATATGAACTAAAAAGTTTTTCAGTCGCTGCTAAAAGTTGATTTAAGCATGTATCTGCTTGTCTGGCATCTAAATTTAGGTCAGCCAAAATTTTCGTGACTGTCATATTTTTTTAAATGACATGACCGTCATTTTCATTTTTATGACAATATGAAATGCCAATATGGCGGATCAAATATCAAAACTTTTCTAATTTAAGGTAGATTTGTTATATAGACGTTTTAGGAATTACTGATTACTGGTCATGAATCTGTAGTCCGCTTCGCAAAATTCAAAATGAGCCAAACCAATATGGCGGATCAAATATCAAAACTCTTTTAATTTAGGCTGGATTTGGTATATAGAAGTTTTATGAATTATTGATCATAAATCTGGGGTCAGATTCGCAAAATTCAAAATAGCCAAGCCAATATGGCGGATCCAATAACAAAACTCTTCTAATTTAGGTTAAATTTGGTAAATAGACGTTTTGGGAATCACTGATCATGAATGTGGGGTCAGATTTGCAAAATTTAAAATGGTCAAGGCACTATGGAGGACCAAATATCAAAATATTCCTATTTAGGTTAGGTTTTGGTATATAGACGTTTTAGGAATTACTAATCATAAATATGGGTCAGATTTGCAAAATTCAAAATGGCCACGCAAGCCAATAAAATGGATAAAAGCTCTTGTAATTTAGGCTAGATTTGGTATACAGGGTGTTCATTTAAAAACTTTCCACTCAAGTTATCTTCGAAACGAGACATATTTGAGAAAATCGCCGAAACACGTTAAGATATTTATTGAGGGGGAACGTTTTTTACAAAAAATTGGACGGCGCCCCTTTAACCCCTTAACCACCAGGGCCACCATCCCAAAATTCTTAAATGAGAAGGCGGGTCGAGTGATACATCATTTTAAAGCTCCTGACGAGTACTTTATAACCCTAGAATATGAAGTCAATATCTTCACCTATTACAAAATGGCGGTACTTTAAAAATTACCTAAATACCTGATTTGGATGGCCATATTTCCGAAACTAATAAAGTTAGATGTACCTAATGTGGTGTTTTCTTAAAGCTCATTTAAAGATCTTTTTAATGGTAAAATATAATACAGGATTCTTAAATAAAAAAATATGTACTTTTTCTTCTACCCTGTATATTACTACCAGTATCACCATTAAAAAGACCTTTAAAAGAGCTTTAAGAAAAACACCACATTAGGTACATCTAACTTTATTAGTTTCGGAAATATGGCCATCCAAATCAGGTATTTAGGTAATTTTTAAAGTACCGCCATTTTGTAATAGGTGAAGATATTGACTTCATATTTTAGGGTTATAAAGTACTCGTCAGGAGCTTTAAAATGATGTATCACTGGACCCGCCTTCTCATTTAAGAATTTTGGGATGGTGGCCCTGGTGGTTAAGGGGTTAAAGGGGCGCCGTCAAATTTTGTAAAAACGTTCCCCTCAATAAATATCTTGACGTGTTTCGGCGATTTTTTCAAATATGTCTCGTTTCGAAGATAACTTGAGTGGAAAGTTTTTAAATGAACACCCTGTATAGACATTTTAGGAATTACTGATCATGAATATAGGGTCAGACTCACAATATTCAAAATGGCCAAGCCAATATAGCGGATTAAATAGCAAAAATCTTCTAATTTAGGCTAAATTTTGGTATATAGACGTTTTAGGAATTACTGATCATGAATCCGGGGTCAGATTTGCAAAATTCTAAATGACAAATTTGTGTTTCTCTAAATATTTTCCGCCATATTTAAATTTTTGAAAATTGAAGATCCAGGTTCATCATTAGCAAAAAAAAATTCTGTTATTTAAAGTTTTCTAAAAAAGGCTATTTAATTATTATAAACATTAATATTTCTAATATAAATAACCTACAGTTTATCAGTTTTAAAATGTAGTCACATTTTTTATATAAAAGGAGTAGAAAACAAAGTAATTTGTTTATCTAGCTATGTTAAATGGAAAATAAATTTATATTTAATTTATGTCACATGTTTTCCAGTAAATCATTAACTTTAAAAAAGAAGCTTGTAATTAGAATAATAATAATAAATGCCTTTATTGGGGAAAAAATTATACAGAACTATAATTTATAAATTAAACAACTCCCATAAACCTACTTAAAAATGGGAAAATTTTCAACAGTACAAAAAATAAAAACAATACATTCAAAAATTAATTATTTAATGTTCATAAATAATGCACATGCATAATGTGTGTTTATGTATAGGGTGTCCCATATAAAATTAAATACTATAATTTTGGAAAAACCATAAGAGATACAAGAAAAAGTTAAATGCAGAAGTTGTTCAGTGAAATGTATTTTTTTAGTATTTTTATTGTATCTCTTATGGTTTTTCCAAAATTATAGTATTTAATTTTATATGGGACACCCTGTACATAAACACACATTATGCATGTGCATTATTTATGCACATTTTAGTTCCCTGGACGGTAAAAAATGCATTTTATTGTCATTAGGAAAAAAATAATGTAATGCCATCATCTAAAAGGCATATTTTTGCCAAAACCTTTTTAATGATGGATGCCATCATCCTAAATGCATTTTTTCAGCATAACTTATTAATGATGGATGCCATCATCCTAAACGCATTTTTTCATCATAACTTATTAATGATAAATGCCATCACATTTTCTGCAACACGTGGCCTAATAACGGCCAATTGCCCATTTGATGTCTTTTTGATACCTTTTTGCCAATGCCTTGCCGGCAAAAAATGTTATATGGGTACTATTTCTTATTATTCTGCGTTAACTAGGTATGTGTAAAGCAATCAAAACTTTCTCATTTATTGATCAAGTAGATTGCTCAAGTACTTGAGGAAATTAAGCAGGCTTTAAACCTGACAAATTATTGATCCATTAACTGAGCATCAAGTGACTTATTAAGTGTAAAGTGATCAACATTTTTCTCAGTTTATTGATCAAGCCGTTTGGTTATATACTTAAAGATATTGGGAATAATTCCATTAATTTTTGGGGGACTTCTTTGTCACCAAACTTTTCTTTTTAAAATGAAATATCCAAACAGTTGTTTGTTTTGATCTTGTTATCTTTCTTTTTTAATTGTTTGAATTTGTATATTAAAAAACATTTTTAAAATAAAAAAGTATGTTTTAAAATCTGTATTTTATCACTTTTACTCATAAATACTAACATAAAAATGAGTTGGCAAAACTTCAAGGTTTCCTGATCAACTATTTGACTAAGTATTTAATAAATGAGTTGGTAATGAACTTCTATTTGTATTTATTTATTTATTTTTATACATTAATTATAAAGTTACAACAATCCTTCGAAAAGTAATTGTTCCTATACTCCTAGTCCTGAAATTTTCTTAGAATGTTTGGTGGATCCTTAATTTCTTTTTGGATTTATGGTCAATAACTTCTTAAAACATCATTTATTCAGACTTTTCAGTTTTCTTTGTTCAGGTGTTAATATTAATAAGAATATTATAAGCATATAAATAGGTATTTTCCTCAATTTTTTGGCCAACTATTTCACCAAGTAATTGAACAAGGTTTGACCAATAACTTGGTATATGTAAAACAAGCTCATACCTACATGTCAAAGTATACGAGGTACATTTTAATTACAATTTTTTTTGTTTTTATCTTTGGACAAACCACGAAGGCTAAAAGCCTAAATACTAACGTACCGTGGGTGTCTTAACCGAGGTAAGAGGGAGTTTGTTGACACAGGACTTATATACTTGAAGATTTGGGGGAAGGAAAGACCTCCGCTGGCAGCAGTTTCCACAATCTAGAAACTCTCGGGATAAAAGAACGAACAAAGTGAGAAGTTCGGGGCCTGTCCAGTTGGACTGTATAGGGATGCATACGCGCGGAACCACGAGTTTCTTTGTTGGGAACCGTGAGTGGAGGAACTATACTGGACAATTCTTTAGAGCAGAAGCCATGGAAGTACCTATAAAAAAGCGATAAATCCCCCACAGCCCGACGATGGGCAAGAGAGGGAAGACTTTCTGTAAGTGAAGGATCATTAATGAGACGAATAGCTCTTTTTTGAATAGAATCAAGAATGCTTAGGGTTGTGGGGACGCCATTCTCAGATATGGGAACAATATTCCAAGGAAGGTTGGATTTGGGACACATATAAAGTGTATAAATTAGAAGTGGAAAAATACTTTTTGGTCGAAAGAGAAATCCAAGTTTTGAAGCTGCTGTGGATATAGACACAATGTGTTTATGCCAGTTAAGGTTACTTTCAAATGTGACGCCCACAAGATTGAAGGTGTCTTTGCTCTGTAAAACTTTGCCGCTCATAATTTGATGACTCTTTTCGCGACAAGGAACATGATTGTGTTTTGAATGCATTAAAATGGACAAGATTTTTGGCGCCCTAATCCAATATTAAATTAAGATCCTACGAAAGAGATATCTGCATCGCTCTGCGTTTGTTTTCTAAGTCAGGTTTAGTGATGGGTTTAGGAACCTGAAAACTGGAGTGAAGGGTACTATCGTTGGCGAAACTATGAATGGAATTAGTTGTAAATACTTAAGATTGGCAAATAAACAGCTCTGGTGGCAGCAGATTTTACAATGTATAAGAACAGGTTCTCTATAGCTTGTCATGGCCAGAGAATATAGCTTAACAGTGTGACCATTCTTTAAATTAAATTTAAAAAGTTGTGTGTTAGTGAACAAGACATTTTAAATGACCAATACCAACTTCATATTTTGTATGGAAGGATGAAAACACATCTTAGAAGAGGAAGTTTTGTTAGTTACTAAAGCTAAGGAATTCTTATATTAAGGCTCTTTTATGTTTTAAATAAAAATATTGGTGGTAAAATTCTTGTCACAACTAGTTTTAACTTTTTAAATCTTTTATCATACACTTTTAAAAGTTTATAACTAAATAACCTCTCAATAAGAAGGTTTGGTAATTATTTACAAACCAGATGCATCGCCGATTTTAATGAAATTTGGTATACGGGGTTTTTGGGGCGCTGATTACGAATCTGAAAGGATTTTTAGTCGGACTCGTTTCATTCTCAAGATATGCATCATAACACTTGATAACAAAAACTAACCTGGGTAATTTTCTAGAAACCTGCGGCAACTCCGATTTTAACGAAATTTGGTATACGGGGTTTTTGGGGCGCTGATCACGAATCTGAAAGATTTTTTGGCGGAAACGTTTCGTTCTCGAGATATTCATCATCAAAGTTCAAATTTGAACTAAGCTTATTTTCACTATATTCCCCTTCTTTTTGCACACAATTCTTGATTTAAAGCTAAAGTGTCACAAAATATTTGATTTTCACCTTTTAAAACCCCGTTTGTCTACGTTTTTACATTATTTTTGTATTAAATTGCGTGGCTTTTCTTTGATAATGCGGCAACCATACATACACATGAGGGCTTCATGGCACACTGGGATTGAAGTGATTCAAAGTATAGCTATGCAATTAAATGCAAAAATAATGTAAAATACGTAAAAAAACGGGGTTTTAAAAGGTGAAAATTAAATATTGGGTGCCACTTTAGCTTTAAATGAAGAATTGTGTGCAAAAGAAGGGGGAATATTGTAAAAATAGGATTAGTTTAAATTTCAAGTCTGATGATGAATATCTCAAGAACGAAACGTTTCCGCCAAAAATTCTTTCAGTTTCGCGATCAGCGCCCCAAAACCCCGTATACCAAATTTCGTCAAAATCGGAGTTGCCGCAGGTTTCTAGAAAATTAAGTACCTAGGTTAGTTTTGGTTATCAAGTTTGATGATGAATATCTCAAGAAACATGTCCAACTAAAAATTCTCTCAGATTTGTAATCAGCGCCCCAAAAACCCCCGTATACCAAATTTCATTAAAATCGGCGATCTGTTTGTAAATAATTACCGAAGGTTTTTATGCAGATCTTTCCCATTAAATCAAACTTAAAAGCAACAACACATGTTAGAAGACACAGATTATAGTTTATTTTAAAGTGAGCGAGAAACAAAATAGTTTAAGCCGGACTTTTAACCGAGAACTTTGGCCCACTTACGTCTTAATTCACCAAACGTGACTTCCTACGGAAAGAAGTGAACGGTTTTTTAACCTAAATAAATCATCTCATTGGTACCACTATTTAAAGTTTACCTCTGCATAGCCTTGATGTACCCCATGCTCATTCAAGGCTGCGGATAGATCATTTATGTCAATTTTCCCATTCCCATTTTTATCGAGTTTAATAAATAATTTTTCCAATCGCTCTTCGTCTTCCTGAGGCAACTCATGAAGGTAGTGAGGAGGATTTTTCGGAAAGTTATTAGTTTCCTTCGGTTGTTGTGGCATTTTAGACAGCTCGACTAAAGCAGATTCGTGCTGGATACATAACACTGAATGTCAACATTAATTTTTATTAACATTTAAATGAAAATTAAATTGTTCATTTGAAAAACACCACGATACAAAAGAGAACTGACAGAAGTGACATTTTTCAAGCCAGAATCACAGTGTTGCCAAATGTAGAAAAAATAAATAACTATTTGCGCGAAATTCATTTCCATTGCTGCCTCTAGTAGGCACATGCTTTAAGGTCATGGCAAAACTCGAACAATAGTTTTTGGTCGAAATTTGTCCGTCGACCGTACATTAAGACACACCACTATTTTTTTATTCAATTGGCAACAATTTTGGGGCGCATTCGAAATCAACGCCCAGTAAAGATATGCGCAATAAGTAAGACCTTATCAAAACTAAGGCTGGGATAAAGTTTACCCCGATTTTGTTGAATCTGAATGCGCCAAAGGGACTTGTTCCTTATGTTTTGATAAGGTTTTCCTTATATTGCCCATGTGTTTACCGGGCTTCGATTCTGAATGTGCCCCTCCTGTGGCAAATAGATGCTGCATGCTAAAGCTTAAACGTCACTTTCTAGTTACTTTTACTAAAGATTGACGTGGAAGTAACTAAATCATGCGCAGTGTAGCCTTACGTGGCATAAGTTGTGTTGTAGATATTTGTGAGGTGTTTAAATTTTACAATTATTGTGTATTTTATTCTACAAAAATACTGGTAAGTAATTTTCAACAGTAATATTAAGCTGTGTCTTGGCACTAGTCCTATTTTCTATTTTTACTAATAAACCTACGGTGGTATACTTTAAGTTGTAAAATACATGTCACAGCAGTCTTCAACCAGAACTTAATAATTTTTTTAAAGGTTTAAATCCTTTATATGGGCTGTTAATTAGTTTATTAAAAGTATTGATAACATTTCTTACCATTTAATATGTTGAGCCTAACGTGTGTGCTATTAAATTAAACATACACTTACATATTTAGGTCTCCTTCATATAAAGAAAGTTGCATATCAGAAAACAGAAATATAAAAAAAAACATCTTTTACAAGTGTTTACTCAAATTATCCTTAACGAGTTATTTTTTATACTTAGTCGTTGTTGTTTTAAAGCTATATCTTTGCAACAAAGTCCAATATATAACATAAGGAAGTTTTAAATAAAGTAATTAAACCAAAAGTTTAAGATTTAAGAGCAAATTATTTATGTTTATGCGGATTTTTATTTTATAAAATTACCATAATGTCTCTTTTTTAATTCAGAAATGTAAATTGTTTATTTGTGTACTTTAGTATTTCATATCAGAATATTAGCTTTGTTTGATGCCCTACATGTCTTTGTTCAAAATTGTCATACAAGGTTTTTATAAAAGTAAAATGGTCCTTGCATTTTATTTATAAAACCAATTTTTATTTTTAATCATTTTATGTACATTGTGGCCTCTTTATTTTGTGCTATGACTATCTAAACACTCCAATTCTTGAAAACACATTTTAAAAATTAAACAATTTGTCTGTCAACGTTTTTTTTTATAAATCTACTTGTTTTAAACAAAAAAAAAAAAATCCTTATTAGGGAAGATATAAATAATTATTCATTTACAGTTAATTTAATTTCTTAATTTAAATGTTGCATAGGTCTTATCATTAATTTTATAGTTACCATTAGTCAACAGAAAAAAATCACATATACAGCATTATTTTGTGAGTTAATTTTAATAGGCAGTGTAATACATGTATCCCTGACCTATTTTTATAGCAAACTTTGATTGTATTTGGTGATCAGGACATCATAAATTATTTTTATCCAATTTTTAAAGTGTGTTGAAAACACACACAAAATTTAAATGCATAATTAATTTTTAAAGTAATTTACAGAAAAATATTTTATCTTTATTAAATTTATTGTTATTAAATATTATGTACTAACTTTTAATATATTATAGGAGCAATGAATCCGGCATATTTACCGCCGCAACAAAATAATTTTGCGCCGCCGCCAAATATCTCGTCTCCAAGACCCAGTAATACCAATGTGGGAGGTATAAATCAAAATTTTCCAGGATCCAATCAGAACGGTCCGGCTACTATAGGATCACCTGCTCCTAATAACAACTCTTTGCCTAATGTACCTGGAGGTTCTCCTTTTATTCAAGGTAAATGTTATCTAGTTTAGGTAATGGTACCATTGCTATTACCAATATGAATTTTTATTGTTTTGTTTTATTGCATGGTTCTTTGAAATAAGTTAAAAACAGCATAAAAACCATAAAAGAGAGGTAAACTATTTATTTAAGTATATAAACTAAACAAATTTTATTAGTTTTTTATGAAATAGGTTTAAAAATTGTTTTAGTTTTCTTTTTTTTAATATCTTTTTTTTAGATGGTCGCCCTCCATCAGTTAATACACCCACGTTTGGGGGAGGACCACAAGGTCCCCAAAAACAACCCTTTATGCCAGGACAAGGCCCACCTAGCCAGTTTAATCCCCCAATGAATGCACCACCTAACAATCCACCTACACAACAAAACTTGAACAATTCCCAAATTCACGGTCCAAAATCAGGTCCTCTTCCACCAGGCCAGCCTCCCTTTTTAGGAGGACCGGCCCCACCAGGGGACCTGCAATGCCTGGAGCTAGACCTAATCAACAATTTATGCCTGGACAAGGTCCACCTAACCAGTTTGGAAGTTCAGGTGGCAATATGCCATTACCAGGTGGGCCACCATTGCCTGGGCAGAAACCAGGACAGCAGCCTAATCAGTTTGGACCTTCAGGCCCTGGTTTTCCGCCACAGCAACGAGTTGGTGCCATGCCACCCCCAGGTATGAGTCTTTAAAAATCTTTATCCAATATGATGTAATTGTAACTTTTAAAATTGTAGGTCAAATGCCACCACCACAATCAGGTCAAAATCCTTCAGTACAGGCTCAACTACCGCCAGTGCAAAATCAGTTGCCTCCAATGCACGGCCAGATGCCCCCAAGACAAGGTCAAATGCCGCCATTACCAGGTCAGCTTCCAACAGGACAAAATCAGCTTCCACCTGGCTCAATGCAAAATCAACATAATCAAGGTCAGATGCCACCTTTGCCTGGACAGAATCCTCAAATGGGAGGTCAGATGCCACCCTTGTCAGGACAGAATTCTCAAATGGGAGCTCAAATGCCACCAATGCCAGGTCAACTACCACCTATGCAGAATAATCAGATGCCTCCATTACCTGGTCAGATGCCTCCATTACCTGGTCAGATGCCTCCAATGCAAGGTCCAGGGCCACAAATGCATGGTCAACAGCCAATGCCTTTTGCTCCTGGACAACAGCCACCCTTGGGGGTCAGGTTAATGGGGCCAGTCAATTATCAAATCAGATGCAGGGTTAGTTACATCTTTATAGCACCATAATCTAAAAGAACCTATTAGTAGTATTAAATTTAAAAAAAAAACAAAAAGATAATATTTTCTTAAAATTTTATCACCATTTACCTCTTTAAAATCTTTTTTTTTTTTTTAAGGTATGTCTTTGAATGGTCCTCGACCAGGTCCACACATGCCTCCTCCAATCAATCAACCTGGCTATGGCAATCAACAGCAGATGCGGCCTCCACAAGCATCTGGTTATCCACAGATGCCTCCCCAACCTCAACAGTATCCACAAGCCGGATATCCTCAACAGCCTGCACAACAACAGAAAAGATTGGATCCGGATCAGATGCCTAGTCCTGTAAGTTAATGTACAAGTTTTTTATTTATATTTTGCTACGAGAAAAAGAAAAACATAGGTAATCAGAATCAATTGGATAAATAAAAATCTTGTGCATAAAATTTATACGGGGCGTTATTAAAATAAAAAAAATCCTTTTGTGACATTAAAAAGAGTTTGTTGTCTAGAGGTTGCTATATCCTAAAGTAAGACAGTTTGCCTTTTTGTTGTTATAAAACATACCTACCCCATAGACATTAAGAGGATGCCGTAGCACGTTAAATGAGCTAAAACGCAATTGCCTGTCGTTTTTAAATATTTCTTTAAGAAAAGTTGTATATTAAAAAGTTTCCTAAAATGATCCAAAGATTATCGGAAAGTTGGTTATTTTTACGGTTTTGTAATTTTGGGAAATTTAATATGTTAATTATTACCATTACCAAAAATCAATTAACTTTCCGATAATCTTTGGACTGTTTTAAGAAACTTTTCTATGTACAACTTTTTCTCAAAACAAATATTTAAAAAACGGCAGCGAATCGCGTTTTAGCTAATTTAACGTGCTACGGCATCCTTTTAAGTTCTTTGACAAGATACATAGGATGTTTTTATGCACATTTGAAATAAATTTTGTTGCTTTCTTCTGCAACAACACAACATAGACAAATTTAGCATTTTAAATTAGTAATATATAATTAATAAAAGTAATTATTTCAGATTCAAGTTATGCAAGACGACCAACGCACCAGATCTGGCGCATTTGTTACAAACCAGAAAGGTTTAGTGCCTCCTTTGGTTACCACCGATTTCGTAGTTCAGGACCAGGGCAATGCCAGTCCCAGATTTATACGGTCAACAATGTACAATGTTCCAGTTACCCAGGTATGTACCACCCAATGTTTTGATGTACAGTCGCAGACAAAAAAAACGTCCACCCAGTTTATTTCTTAAACAGGCTTGTTTGTTTGAAATTTTCCAAAAATATTAATTTTTAAAGAAACAAACTCGTTAAAAAAATTAACTGGGTGGACGGTTTTTTTTGTTCGCGGCTGTACAACTGTAGTTTTAAATGAACCTATTTGTCATCATCAAAAAATGGGTGTCACAAGGATGGTGTTTTAATTTGGAAAGCAGCCAGGAACCACAGGGGGCCAAATCTGTAAAATAAAAAGGTTGTTTCAAGATTTCTAATCTTTTTTGTAAATTAAAGTTATTTTTGGTAGACGTACCTAACTTTCTAGCACTAGCAGATTGTGTTAAAAAAGCAAAAAAAAATTTTTTAGGATATTATGAAACAAACAGCAGTTCCCTTTAGTTTAGTAATCAGCCCATTGGCTAGACTAGGTAAAGACGAGTATCCGCCACCAATTGTGAATTTCGGCGAACTGGGACCTGTCAGATGTATTAGATGTAAAGCGTACATGTGCCCCTATATGCAGTTTATCGATTCGGGGAGACGTTTCCAATGTTTGTTCTGTAAAGCTACCACTGATGGTGAGTATTCCTAAAATGCAAACAGTTTTATTTATCCTTTAGGATGTAGTTTCTATTTATTTTTATTATTGATAAGAACATTTATTACATTTACAAATATTAGCGGTGCTTAAAAAACAATTAAACTACTTGGTTGATTGGTTTAATCTTGGTTTAATCAGGGTTGGTTATGTGCCCAATTTTGCCATGCAGCCACTTGCTATTATAGAAATCCAGTTTTTCTTGTTAGATCTAGTAGATTCCTACTATTATGCTGTATTGTAGTTTTCGTCGCTTATTTTGGTAGTCGTTTTAATGCTTTAGGAGCAGCTTGAGTGAAAAAATGTATAAGCTTTGGTTGTGATATCCCCTCTTTGCATTTATAATCATCTGTCTTTGAACCATTGGTGTACCTAACAAGGTCTCCGAAAAATTATGGAAAAACTTTGCAAATAGTAGTTAAGTAGCAAGTAAAGAAGGTGACATGATTTTTGGAAATTTGAGATTTAACCATTTGGCAATCCTATAAGTATTGTATTGTAATGAATGGGGGCGTTCTCTTTAACCTAGCCCTTCTCCCACTTTAACCTACAAAGATCTTTTGTTGACACTTGACATTAGTTACTTGCCTCGATTCCTAAACTCTTCGCGAAGCTGGAAATATTTCGGTAAGCGATCCTTTTTATATCTTCTGGAGTCAAGAATACTCCTTCCAGATATTTTAGCCTCTGGCGTGATAATTCAGTAAATTGGCATAGTATGCATAGTATCTTTTGAGGTGGAACCTCAGAGAGACGTGACCCGTCAGGAAGTTAGTAACTATCCTGAGTTCGTTCTTTTGAAGCTCCAATAGCTTTTTAGTGTATTTGGGCGATTGAGAGATAAATCTCTTCGAATGTCTTTGTCCTGGAGCGGTATTCCAGTGGCTGTTGTCTGTTGTTTGTAGCCAGTTGAGTAAGTGATTGCCTGCACTCCCAGGCAAGCCTTGAGTCAAAGCAGAATAAAGCTAATGCCTTTAAGGCTATCCGATAGAATATAGATATTTGCTCCCCATAGGCCTTTTCTAGCGCATTCGGTTGTGCAGATATCGATAGTGTAGATATCAGCTTGAAAGATAGTGGGAGATTTTCCTAGGGACTTTGCGAATCCACATCTTGGTCCGTAAACTCCCGCCCCCACTCCATCATCCATCTTGGATCCGTCTGTATACCAGACCAGCGAGCCACATTCCAGCTGTGATATTTTTTTCCTTACAGTTTGACGACTGTGTATTGCCACTTCAAAAGGGCGTCGAAAATCACGCATTACTGGGATTGTTTCTGTAAATACTTTCCAGTATTCTGAGGTGACCAGTCAAAATCAAATCAAATCAAATCAAAATATGCTTTATGGTTAAAGAAAAAAAAATCTTGTTAACAAAGCTCAAAATAAAGAGAGAAAAATAATAAATAAATAAGCAATAGTTTGCTAACCTAACCTACTTACACCATATTTGTATATATAAATATATTGTTCCAAAACACGTGTCTTCGTTTTTATACCTTTATTAACAATGGAACGTAACTATGGTTACAACAACGACAAAATCTTCTCTTGTCAATGTCTCGAAGTTTACAACACAAAAGTCGAATTTATACTAACTGATCCGAGATTTCCCGTCGCCCTTTTATAGTATGATGGAAGAGTAAAGAATGATCTAGAATATTCGAGAAATATCGTGAAAATTCCATAGTACATGATGGCATAAAAGTTATTAATGGATAATTCGGGCGTTTTCGGAAACCTTCGAAAGTGATGAAAGAACTTGGAAAAATTAAGGTAAATTATTTAAATAAATTAACAAACTAAATTAAAAGGTCCTAACTTTATACAATTCTATAAACTAACACTTATTTTTAATGTCCGTAACATTGCCCCCTCCCAAGTTTTGATCGTCTCGATCAAGTATCTTCACGGTCTTAATAGCGGCTTAGCATTTTTAGATGTACTTCTTTCATTATGCCGTGTCACCACTTTACATGACTTCTGTAGTTTCGGTGAACCCCCTTGATTCTTCTCGTATTGTATAACGAAACGTCTTCACCTTCTTCTGAGTCTTTAAACCTTGCTTGAATAATGCTCTCTGAACTTGGCGGTAATGTGACATCTTCTGCAAGTACCACTTCTCGAATTGTTGTTTCATTACTTTTTGGAAATTTCATCACAATTTTCTCATTGTTAGTTCTCAGTACCCGTTGTGGAAGGTCTAGTACAAACTTCTGATTTTTCATAATGTCAAGGCCGAGAATAACTTCGTCCATTATATCGGCAACAAACACAACGTGTGTAAATGTTGTTGTTCCTAGAGTAATTCTAGCTTCGTGTATGCCTTGAACTGGTATGACTTCACCATTGGCAGTTTCCAAAATATAATTCTTCTCAGGTCGGAATATTTTGCAGTGGGATATGATGTTTGGCCTCACGATGGTATGTGTAGATCCAGTATCTAGTACCATCTCACATTCTCGACCGCATACATTTCCAGATACTACCAAGCTGGGGCCATTGTTCTGTAACCGGGATACCCTAATTGTTGTTGTTGATGGTTCTTGGTAACACTTAGCCAGGTCTCGCCCCTTAAACTGGGAGTCTTCTGCACTACTGGAGGAGGCCTGAAAACTGGAACAATTTCTCTGTATATGCCCCTCTTTACCACACTTCCAACAACGAATGATATTTCTTCTTCTAAATGTAATTGTGTTGTCTTTTTCAGTTTGTTGATTACGTATGATTTCTTGCAACTCCTGTATCACTCTGGTCAAATTATTATTTGGATTGCCATCTTTTGGTGAATAATTTGTTCTTCCAAGTCTTGCCTGAGTTCTGGATGTCCGCTTTGCTGTTTCAAACATAAGTGCGTAAGCAAGAGCTTCAGAAATTTTCTTAAGCTTGGCCATTCTTAATGCTTGACTCATATCTGGATCACGTAGACCTTCAATAAAACTGCCAACAGCTAGTTCTTGTTTTATTTTTTCCGGGTAGGCTGGATATGACAGGTTAATTAGATGTACAATATCTGCTTCATACTCCTGAAGACTTTCGTTGTATTTCTGTCTTCGTCCATGGAGCTGCGCCTTATAGACTTCTTGTAGATGGGTTTCGCCGTACCTCATCTCCAGAAACATGATAATCGATTCTTAATCGGATAACTTTTCTTCGGGAATGTTTCTTAACACCTCCATGGCTTTTCCTCGAAGAGCAAGTACAAGAGCTCGTGCTCTTTCTGTTGGGCTCCAGTTGTTGCCGTTTGCAGCGGCTTCAAATTGTCTAAGGTACGTAACCCACGGTACCTTTCCGTCAAAAGTTGGTGGTTTCATAACAGTTACTGGAGTACCACATCCTGAGACTACACCTGTACTGGCAATATTTTTAATTTGCTGCTGTAATTGTTGGACTTCCTGTTGCATTTGCTCTTTGACTTGTTGAACTTGATCTTGGACTAGTTGCACTTGACTATGAACCAATTGTACAGTCTGCTGCATTTGTTCTTCCACTTCTTTAACATCCTCTTTGGTAAGTTTTAACTCAAGCAACATCATTTCATCTTGACCGTTATAAAATTCCCCTTTTAGATTTTCTCTGATCTTCACCATCATCTCTTTTAATTCTTGCTTCATTTCATCTTGACTGGTTCGAATTTCAAGCTTTATTTCTTCTAAACTGGACTTCATTTCGTTTTTAAAGTCTTCTTGTTTTTCTATCATAAGTTTCATAAGTGCACATATTTCCTCCATAGCTTCAGTCTGCTTTCTTGCTCCTACTGGCATTCAATCTTCGCAACCACTTCGGCTTCTTCGGGTAATCTCGTTTCGCTTCACTTTCTTCGGGTCACTTCGTTCCGCTTCTGACACCAAATGTTCCAAAACACCTCGTATAAAAACACGTGTCTTCGTTTTTATACCTTTATTAACAATGGAACGTAACTATGGTTACAACAACGACAAAATCTTCTCTTGTCAATGTCTCGAAGTTTACAACACAAAAGTCGAATTTATACTAACTGATCCGAGATTTCCCGTCGCCCTTTTATAGTATGATGGAAGAGTAAAGAATGATCTAGAATATTCGAGAAATATCGTGAAAATTCCATAGTACATGATGGCATAAAAGTTATTAATGGATAATTCGGGCGTTTTCGGAAACCTTCGAAAGTGATGAAAGAACTTGGAAAAATTAAGGTAAATTATTTAAATAAATTAACAAACTAAATTAAAAGGTCCTAACTTTATACAATTCTATAAACTAACACTTATTTTTAATGTCCGTAACAATATACATATCAGGTTTCCTGACTTTTATTTATGTTTCTGTATTCCTTTCGGGACACTAAGAACGGTCTCTCTCCTTACGCTTAAGTGAAGCGGGAGCAAGCCCAACATTGCCTCCGTGGCGGCGGTTGTAGTAGTTCTCATCGCCCCTGTAATACCTATACAGGCAAGCCTTTGTAGTTTTTTAGCTTCCCTTGAGTCGTTATTTCTTCCGTTTTTTGCCACCACACCAATGAGGCGTATGTTATCGGTTTTACGACAGTTATGTATGACTTACGATTTCCTATACTTAACTTTGTTTATAGTGCCTGCTGAGTATTTCCAACACTTGGACCACACAGGACAGAGAATGGACAAATACGAACGACCAGAGCTAGTGTTGGGAACTTATGAATTTGTCGCAACCGCAGATTACTGCCGCAATAACACTTTGCCGAAACCTCCGGCAGTTATCTTTATAATAGACGTGTCATACAATAACATGAGGTCGGGGTTGGTGCAGCTGTTATGTTCGCAAATAAAGGAAATCATCAAGAACCTCCCGGTGGATCAGGGACAAGAAAAGAGCAACATGAGAGTGGGATTTATAACGTACAATAGTTCAGTGCATTTTTATAATATAAAGGTAAGTCTGTTGGGTTAGATTGGTAAAATTTTAACCCTTAAGAGGATGCTGTAGCACGTTAAATTAGCTAAAACGCGATTTGCTGCCGTTTTTAAATATTTGATTTAGAAAAAGTTGTATATAGAAAAGTTTCTTAAAATGATCCCAAGATTATCCCAACTTTCCGATAATATTTGGATCACTTTAAGAAACTTTTCTATATAAAACTTTTTCCCAAACAAATATTTAAAAACGGCAGCGAATCGCGTTTTAGCTCAATTTAACGTGCTACCCATCCTCTTAACTAGTCTGGTATCCAATTAACATCATAAACCATTTGGCGGGGCAAAATATTTTGAGAGATAAAATTAAAAATGAAATAATGAATTATTTTTTTACCAATATACAGGGTGGGCCAAATTCGACGGTTTTGATAGGAAACTCATGTTTGAGTATGTTTTACACGAAAACTGAACTTCATTTGCAAGGCTCAAATTTTAAACCAAACTTACTGGCGAAAATGGCAAATCGCTATCTCTTCGTTTACTCGCTACAGCGTGTTTCTTAATTTCTTCAATCCTTTATAACTTTTTTTATTATTAGAGATTTTTAATTCTATTAAAACTTTTTCCCAGCAACTTTTATGCAGATTGCAGATATACTTGTCATTTTTTCTGAGGTGACCCATTTATGGCTTATTTATGTATTTTTAAAAAAATTAAACACTTTGTGTATTATTTTAGCATTAAAATGCATAAAAAAGTGTAAACTAATTTATTTTCTTGATGTTTTGCCCCAAGAACTTTTTAATCAAGTTTTAATAATACATTGTACTTTAATGTAACAAAATATATTTTTATATATACTGTTCCGAAACACCTCGTATAAAAACACGTGTCTTCGTTTTTATACCTTTATTACCAATGGAACGTAACTATGGTTACAACGACAAAATCTTCACTTGTCAATGACTCGAAGTTTACAGTACAAAAGTTGAATCTATACTAACTGATCGGAGAATTCCCGTCGCCCTTTTATAGTATGGTAGAAGAGTAAAGAATGATCTAGAATCTTGGAGAAAAATCGCGAAAATTCCATAGTATAGGATGGCATAAAAGTTCTCAATTGATAATTCGGGCGTTTTCGGAAACCTTCGAAACTGATGAAAGAACTTGGAAAATCCAAGGTAAATTATTCAAATAAATTATTAGACTAAATTAAAAGGTCCTAACTTTATACAATTCTATAAATTAAAAACACTTATTTTTAATGTCTGTAACAATACATATATGCAGTTAAATAAAAGATGGCCATGGAAAACAAATGCAAGCTTTCTGCTAAAAGGCTCAAATTTAGCTTGGATTGAGGAAAACGCAATAAATTAAGAAACACGCTGTAGCGATTAAACGACGCAAGATAGCGAATTACGATTTTTACCAGTAAATTTGGCTTAAAATTTGAGCCTCGCAAATGGAGGTCAGTTTTGTGTAAAACATACAGAAACGTGAGTCTTCTATAAAAGCTTTGCATTTGGCCCACCCAGTACAGTGTACTAGTGAAGTAGGCCACCTAAAAATATATTCTTAATTTCTCCAATTTTTTGCTCCCAGAAGCTAAAGATTTATTTAGTAGTTCTTTTTGTAAAATTCAGCATTCTAGCAGAGACAACAATGAGACGAGTAACTGGTCCTAATAATTTGTCCATTGTATTTATCTCTTTCTGGTTTAACGCAAGTTCCAATAAATATGTCTTTGTCTTTCATCATGGCAGGCTATCGTAGATGGAGCAATCATCGCTTTGCCCTGGTTGCCAAGTTGTTTAGAATTTTTGCATGTAAACTTTAATGTCCTTTTTGGCTCACATCTAATTTAGAGAAAGAAAATATACCATGAATCGAATACTTTTAACTTGACAACGTTGTCGCAGGCAGTCACGCCGAAATGTTATTCGATATTTGTGTTTGATATTTTTCAATGGCCGATTCGTTTGGACAGTTTGTTTACATTTTTGTGATTTATTGTGTGTTTCGTGGTTTTTTTACCTTTAATTGGACTTTGAATATTGACTTTTATTAGTGATCACAGTGTATATATTAAATTTGTGCTTTTCAACAGATAATTTAAGGTAATATTGACATGGTTATCTCTAAGAAAAATCATTAAAAAAAACAAATAAATGACATTTTTAATTAGGTGTCTTTAATTATTGAACTAAACCCCAATATTTTATATTAATAGGAAACAAAAACAAGTACCTAACATTAAGGGCAAAAATAGCACAGCTATATAATTTGAATTTGGCGGGCAAACGATCAAGTCGACTCACGCGCCATCTGCGTTTACCTTCCTTGAAGACAGACAAGGAAGGCCCATCAGCTATCTCTCTCTCGGATAATTTATTTACATTTAGTTGCTCGTCTCATTCTTGTCTGATTCTAGTTTAATATAGTTTTTATATTATTAGTTTTATGGCTCCTTTGTAGGGTACCTTAGCGGCACCTCAAATGATGGTTGTCGGCGACACACAGGAAATGTTTATACCCCTGTTAGACGGGTTCTTAAGTACGCCGGCAGAGACAACAATGAGACGAGTAACTGGTCCTAATAATTTGTCCATTGTATTTATCTCTTTCTGGTTTAACGCAAGTTCCAATAAATATGTCTTTGTCTTTCATCATGGCAGGCTATCGTAGATGGAGCAATCATCGCTTTGCCCTGGTTGCCAAGTTGTTTAGAATTTTTGCATGTAAACTTTAATGTCCTTTTTTGGCTCACATCTAATTTAGAGAAAGAAAATATACCATGAATCGAATACTTTTAACTTGACAACGTTGTCGCAGGCAGTCACGCCGAAATGTTATTCGATATTTGTGTTTGATATTTTTCAATGGCCGATTCGTTTGGACAGTTTGTTTACATTTTTTGTGATTTATTGTGTGTTTCTTGGTTTTTTACCTTTAATTGGACTTTGAATATTGACTTTTATTAGTGATCACAGTGTATATATTAAATTTGTGCTTTTCAACAGATAATTTAAGGTAATATTGACATGGTTATCTGTAAGAAAAAATCGTTAAAAAAAAACAAATAAATGACATTTTTAATTAGGTGTGTTTAATTATTGAACTAAACCCCAATATTTTATATTAATAGGAAACAAAAACAAGTACCTAACATTAAGGGCAAAAATAGCACAGCTATATAATTTGAATTTGGCGGGCAAACGATCAAGTCGACTCACGCGCCATCTGCGTTTACCTTCCTTGAAGACAGACAAGGAAGGCCCATCAGCTATCTCTCTCTCGGATAATTTATTTACATTTAGTTGCTCGTCTCATTCTTGTCTGATTCTAGTTTAATATAGTTTTTATATTATTAGTTTTATGGCTCCTTTGTAGGGTACCTTAGCGGCACCTCAAATGATGGTTGTCGGCGACACACAGGAAATGTTTATGCCCCTGTTAGACGGGTTCTTAAGTACGCCGGAAGAATCGGAAGCGGTTATAGACGCGCTTATGGAGCAAATACCAATCATGTTCGCCGACACGAAAGAAACGGAAATTGTGCTGTTGCCCGCCATCTTGGCAGGCTTAGAAGCGCTGAAGGTGAGTTTTTGTTGAAACTTTTGTTTATACTGGGTAATTTTGAAAGTTATCTCTAATAGTTAAAGTAAAATAGTAAGCACATGAATAGAATTTCTGAATAAGCAAGACAATTTCTAACTGTGATGCATGTTTAAAAAAGATATAAAATTGCAGTTGCAAAAACCCATTTTTTAAAAATTTTTGACTTGTGTGGTTTTTGAAATGAACGATTCAATTGTAAATAATCCTTTAAAAGAGGAAAAATATGTGTGATTAAAATAAACTTTTTTTGGACAGGGTTTTCATTTATATCTTGCCACCTAATTACAACAATAGGGAAAAATGAGAGAATAAGACTTCTTGTACAGAAGTTTCATAGATTCCCATCTATAATCTTTTGAGCATAACAGAAGAAACAATTGAATATCAGAAACTCAAAAAAATTAAAATGTAAACTTTTTTAAATGGAACACCCTGTATATTAGGTCACCATTAAAAATATCTTTTAAAAAGCTTTACAAAAATACTACATTTGATATATCTATCCTTAATAGTTTTGGAAATATGGCCATTTAAATCTAAATAATAGTAGATATAATTCTACAGTCTCAGCTTAGTCCTGTAGATAGGTACAGTGAAAGATACATATATAATTTTTTAGATTTAAATGGTCATATTTCCAAAACTACTAAGGATAGATATATCAAATATTATATTTTTGTAAAGCTCTTTAAAAGACCTTTTTAAAGGTGATATAATATACAAGGTTTCATTTAAAAAAGTTAACCTTCTCATTTTTCTTAAGGGGATGCCGTAACGTTAAATTGAGCTAAAACGCGATTCGCTGCCGTTTTTTAAATATTTGTTTGAGAAAAAGTTGTATATTGAAAAGTTTCTTAAAATGATCCAAAGATTATCGGAAAGTTGGTTATTTTTACGGTTTTGTAATTTTGGGAAATTTCATGTGTTAATTACCATTACCAAAAATCAATTAACTTTCCGATAATATTTGGTTCATTTTAAGAAACTTTCCTATATACAACTTTTTCCCAAAGAAATATTTAAAAACGGCAGCGAATCGCGTTTTAGCTAATTTAACGTGCTACGGCATCCTCTTAAGGTTTTGATGTTCATTTGTTTTTTTTGTTATGCTCAAAAGATAATAGATGAAAAAGCATAAAACCTTATGTACAAGACGTTTTTTCTGTACTTCTTGGTTATAGTTTTAAGTGGGGGCCCAAATAAAGGGTGCTTCTTAAAGACATGCTAATATTTAAAGTAGTAATTTTTGGGCTCATTTGAAGAAAAAATCTTCCTATGGACATTACGTCCTAAACGTCTTCACTTTTGAGATACAGGGTGTTAAAATTTTCAAAAAACCAAAAAATTGAGTGTTAAAATTTAAAAAAAAATATTACCAACTTGATTACATTTAATAGGTCCAGTGGCGTCTCGAGCAGCAACCGAATGAATATTTCTAACAAAAAAACGGTACGCCACTGACTGTATTGTGTAAAATTTTTGTGCTTTCTTTAGATTAAGCAAATAAAAATAGAGCTTTTATGTCTCTTATTTTTTTTTGTACCTTGTTTAGTTTAAGAGGAAAAAAATTACTTAATTGCATATTTTTAGACCATAAAGAAGCATTGCGGGATCTTTTTTTTTTTTAATCAGGTTTTATAATTTTTTATTAGCAGTTTTGTAACAAAAATAATAAATACTTATTTAAATAAGGTTTATATCTAGTATAATAGTTTTTACTAAAATAAGTGTTTTCGAATTTTTTGGTTTTTAAAAATGTTAAGAGGTTGTATCTCAAAAGTTAAGACCTTTAGGGAATATGTCCATACGAAGTTTTTTTCATCAAATGAGTCCAAGATTTACACCCTTAAATATTAGCAAGTAAAAACCCTGTACAACCCTATAAAAAAATATATAAATGACGAAAAACAAAGTAAATTATGTATTAATTTATCTATGTTTGCAAAAGTTTACCGTTAGCTGATCTACTTTTTTTCTTTTTAGGCTTCAGAATGCGCAGGCAAACTTATGGTATTCCACTCGACTCTCCCGACCGCTGAGACACCGGGAAAATTAAAGAACAGGGACGACAGAAAACTCCTGGGAACCGATAAAGAAAGGACAGTTTTAAGTCCTCAGACGCAGGCTTATAACCAGTTGGGACAAGATTGTGTTGCGGCAGGTTGTTCGGTTGACCTGTTTGTTTTCAACAACTCTTATATCGATATTGCAACCATAAGTCAAGTTTCGAGGTTATCTGGAGGCGAAGTGTATAAATATACTTACTTTCAGGTATGTTTTATTTGTCACTTTTATATTTTTTCTTTGCAAAAAAAATGTTATTAGAGTTTTTAGCTTAATTATATTTTTCTCTAAACTTTTTGATGAATCATAATAAAATATATCCTACAGCATTTCTGAATAGGGTAATAGTTCGATATAGCGGTTTTCGCTATTTTAAGAGATTTTCGAAAAATTCTTTTTCAGGGCGTTTCTATAGGTCGATTATGACACAAATCTGTGTGCGCGTTTTCCAAAATCCATTTCTATAATTTATTATTAATAAAAACATATTTACAGGACGGTGGAGTGAACAGGGGTGCTGGGTGGGGACGAAACAGTAGAAATCCTACATTAAACGCCCAAAAACAGTATTTCACAGTACCCACCGCACTTTCTGTTTACAAAAATGTCCAAAAAATTGTTTAAAAAAATAAAAATAAATAATAGATTACACAACAAAGTTGCAGTCACAGAAAGCTGGAAATTCTGTGCGTTTGGCTGAGGACGTTCAGATGAACCAGATGGTTGAATCCGGCGCCACAGATCCTAAAAAATCTAAGGTATCTATAAACGAGCATAAGAAAAGACAGCTTTTAGTTGTGGGTGATGACAATGCGAAAGGATGTGCCATGTTATTCAAGAACAAATCTGAGGGAACCTTTGACATTAACTGTCAAACTGATTCAAGGTTGCTATTCGATGCAATGATCACTCAATGCGAACGTCTGTGTAAAAATTTTAATAAGCATGACTATGTTGTATTATTCACTCCCCACTATAATGCAATACGTGGGATATCGATAACTACACAAGAATTGGATCAATTACTCTCTTCTACAGCCCATACCAATCTGGTTGTTGTTGGTTGCAGTTATTATTGGCAGAGACCTGTACTTAAGAGCATTATACATCGTCAAAACACACTGATGAGGTCATATTTCCAGGAAAAATGTGGATGTTTTATACCACTAATCAGCACAAGCAAGGGTGGTATTATAGATTATAATACAAAGAAGGAATTCTCCTTTCTTTTGCATAACTGTATTTTTTCTAACTCTGTACAACAAAATTTTTTATTAGAGCGAACCCGAATGGTGCGCCGTTAGTTAAATATCAGCCATTGCTTTTTTCGTCATATTACCAGAACGTCGGCGGTATTCGAACCAAGACTACCGAGTTGGCTCTATCTGTAAAAGCAGCTGATTATGACTGGATTGCACTCACAGAAACGTGGCTTACAGGCAGTATTCATAACTCTGAAATTTTTGACGCGGATTATGAAGTATATCGATCTGATAGAAATTACGACGCTTTGAATTGTGCTAGGGGAGGCGGAACTCTGATTGCGGTTAAGACTTCTTTAAATTCGACATTGCTGCCATGCTCTGATGACCAAACATTTGATGATACATGGGTGTTACTTCGGACTAATCAAACACTTCTTATAATTGGATGTGTATATTTTCCCCCAAACTCAGCTGCCGAATCGTACAAGAATTTTATAAATAAATTAGACCATCTCAAGAATAGATACAAAAATGCCAAGTTTATTATTGTGGGTGACTTTAACTTACCAATGGTGGATTGGGTTGAGAATGAGGGTGTCCTTATGCCCTCTGACTTATCATCGATAGCGGCAGAAACGTTAATCACAGGTATGTTTGTCGGTGAATTAAATCAGGTGAATCATGTGCCTAACGAGTTTAATAGATTTCTCGATTTAATTTTTTGTGACGATGTTCCCGACGTCTCTATAAAGATTGCTCAGCTCCCTCTTAGCCGTATCGTCCAACATCACACTCCGCTGGAGATGCATTACTCTCTATCAGCTCTTCCTACATTAGACAATGACGACCAGTCGGATTTTATTTTTGACAAAGCGGATTTTAACAGTCTTAATGAATATTTTTTGAGCCTTGACTGGGAGTGGCTGAAGAAGTGCCGCGATGTTGATTATGCAGTGGAACAATTTTACCGTATCATACTAGAAGGCATCAAAAAGTTTGTCCCTAAAAAGGGGAAAAAGCGAAAAAGTATCCTAGATGGTATACTGTTGAAGCAAAGAAGTTGATTAACCAAAAAATAGGGCTTACCAGAGATATAAATCTTCACAAACTCAGGAACACTACTTAGAATATTCTCGTCTACGAAGAGAATCGAAATAATAATAATAATAATAATAATAATCTTTATTTAAAATTGTGTTAAAATACATTTTACAAAAACATTAAAACACAAAATAAACAGCGTCACAAATCAATTTTAGAGAAGTTTTATGCTAAATACTATTTACTAGACCTATTAACTACACACAAAATCAAGGAGTGAATATGGCTCTAATTCCACCAGTAATTTCTTAACATTATATTTAAAGCTTTTTGCGTTGTTATGCTTTTGATATTATTCGGTAAGTGATTAAAAAGTTTTAGGCACATGTAATATGGACTCTTTTCAGTCAATGTTAGTCGGTGGTTGGGATAGTTAACATTTAAAGTTCTTGTGTTATACCCATGAAATGTTTGCAGATCAAAACTTTCCCGATTTTTAAAAAGAATACTAGCGATTCATAAATATATAAAGCATATACTGTCAGTATTCCTTCACTCCTAAATATACCTCTGCAACTATCTTTGTAACCCATTCCTTTTATTGACCGTAGAATGCGTTTCTGTACTACAAATAATTTTTGTACCTGAGTATTTTTCCCCAGAATATAATTCCATATTTTAGAACAGACTGAAAATTGGAAAAGTACACTACTTTTAGGGTTTTCTCACTCATATATTTACCAATGACTCTGATAGCATAGCATACTGAGTTTAATTTACCTAGTAAGTTGTTGATATGTTCTGACCAATCTAGAAATTCATCAATTGTTAAACCTAAAAAATTAACACCTTTTTCAAGTTTCAAGTCTGTATTAAATATTTGTAAATTTGGTGGTTTTTGTGTAGTGCATTGTTTTGTACTGAACATTACTAAATTAGTTTTATCTTGATTGAGTAAAAGCCTATTTTCTATAAACCAATCGCTTGCTTTAGAAAAAATATTAGATCCCTTCTCTGATAATTCACTAATACTTCCACCACCGATAAGTAGGTTTGTATCATCAGCATAACATGTAATACTTTCGCTATCTAAGTCTGCTACGGCCTGCAAGTCATTGATAAAAATCACAAACAGGATAGGACCTAAAATACTTCCCTGAGCTATTCCCCATTCATTGTTCAGAAAATTTGAAAAATAGGTAGTACCGTTTGTTGTAATTTTTACTTTTTGTTTTCTATCCAGCAAATAAGATCTCAACAGTTTTAAAGCCTTACCCCTTATACCATATAAATCTAATTTCTTAAGAAGCAATTCCTTGTCTATGCAATCATAAGCTTTGGACAAGTCCAAGCAAATTCCAAGTGCCATTTTCTTACTCTCTAGATGTTTTAAAATTGTCTTTATGAACTGAAAAATTGCCGTTTCCGTTGATTTACCAGATGTGTATCCATGCTGGTGATTGTTTAATAAGTTGCATTTGACAAAAAAATCAATCAGTCGTTCACAAATAGCTAATTCAAATATCTTTGAGAAACTGGGTAACAGACTAATTGGCCTATAGTTGGCGATAATTTCTGGGTCACCCTTTTTAAACAATGGTTTTATTAGTGCAACTTTAAGCTGATTAGGAAACACACCATGTTTGAAAGAATTGTTTATTAAATGGCTCAGAATATTCTTAATGTGAGGTACTACCAATTTGATAATGCTTGTTGGTATTTCATCAATACCACTGCTATGTTTATTTTTTAATTGTTTTGCCAATTTACATACTTCACGTGGGGATACAGGCTTTAAAAACATTGATCTATCATTTGCTTTTATTTTACACTTAAATGGTCTACTTTTCAATTTAGTCAATAACTCCGGCACAATAGATACTAAAAATTGATTATATTGGTTCGCAATTTCACTGGGATCACCATTTACATTAATATCACCTTTGTTTTTTTTGCCAATAATTTCGTTACATATTGACCACATTGACTTTGTCTTGTTATCAGAGAGACCTATTTTTCTATCATATTCTTCAGATCTTACCGCTCTTAGAAGATTATCATATTCTTTTTAGCCTTTTTATATTCTGTTTTGTATTGATCGTCGTGCCTAGATAAAGTTAATAAAACATCCAGTTTATTTTTACATGCTTTAACTTGATCATTTTCTTTGTAGAGTTTTTGTTTTTTTGTTGAATTTTTTATTAATTTTAATGGAAAGTTTTGATTGAAAATTAAGCCAAAAATATTCATGAATTTACTCCATTGTGTATTTACATTCTGATCATTAACTTCATAAACATCCACCCAGTCTTGATCTTTTATCGAGTTTATAAAATTTTTTTATTTTGTTCTGTGAAATGTCTTTTATATTGTGGACTTTGTTTAAAAAATTCACGAGACCGAAAATTAATCTTTTGAGCGGTATGATCTGATACAAACGCCTCGAAAACTAAGCTATTTACATATTCACAATTTACAAAAACATTGTCAACACAGCTACCCCCGTTTAATGTTATTCTTGTATTTTCAAATATGGTTTGGACTAAATTAAAAGAAGACATTAATGACAAAAGTTAGTTCGATTCTCATTATCTTTCAGCATTTCAATGTTAAAATCACCTGCTATGACGATGTTTTTGTTCTCTGAGAAAATTGTTGAAAGAATTTTTTCTAAACTGTTCAGAAAAGTTTCTATATTGCCCGAGGGCGGTCTGTATATTGACAATATTAAAAACTGTTGTCTATCAAACTTACATTCTAGGGCCGCACACTCCAATACATTTTTAATTGATAATTCCTTTAATTTGTTTCGCGGTTTGAAGTTCACCGACTTGTGTATATATATAGCACTACCACCATGTTCCCCCGTTCCCGACAGAAGGCGGCACCTAAAGTAAAATCATTCAATACCAAATATTTAAGTTCTTCTTGACTCTTCCAATGTTCGGTCACACAAATTACTTTACATGTTTGATTATTTTTTAATATGTTATTTACACTATCTACACTTAATCGAATTAAGCTATTTTTTGTATATCTCCAACACAGAGCAAATGATCCCAAACAATATAAAGTATTTCTGGTCATATGTCAATTCACAAGAAAGACCACGGCATTCCAAAAATATGGAATTTAATAATCAAACAATCACATCACCAAAAGATATTGCTAACGCATTTGCGGAACATTTTGAGAGTTGCTATAGAGATTATTCAAATCAGCAAGGAACCGCAGTGTCCGAATCTGAATGTTGCTCACCGTCTTATCATAGATTTACTGAGGCAAAAGTTCTTCAAAAACTAAAGAACCTGGCAAAGAACAAGAGTACTGGATCAGATGGAATACCTCCGCTGTTCCTTCGAGGTTGTTGTGATTCCTTGTCGAATACGTTAAGCAAGATATACCAATTATCCTTTGATCAGGGTCACTTTCCAACTTTGTGGAAGCATTCTTGGCTTGTTCCCATTTTTAAAACGGGATCAAGAAAAGATGTAAAAAATTATCGTGGTATCTCTTTACTTCCGATTATGTCAAAGGTGTTTGAGTCATTCATAACGGATGAACTTTTCGAAAGTGTTAAACATCATATATCGCCGTCTCAGCATGGATTCTTCTGGCATCGGTCAACTGCGACTAATCTTGGAATATTCCAGGATTATGTGGTGAATAGGGTGCAGAATGGGTCACAGGTTGATGTTATTTACACGGACCTTGCAAAGGCTTTCGATAGAGTGTCTCATACATTACTTATTCAGAAGCTCTCATCACTAGGAATAACAGGACCATATATTAGATGGATTGAATCGTATCTCACCGGTCGCAAGCAATGTGTGAAAATTGATAGTGTAGTGTCGCGAGAAATAAATGTTACTTCTGGAGTGCCCCAGGGCTCTCACTTGGGTCCCGTTTTGTTCCTTATTTTTATTAATAGTGTTACATCGGTTTTTAAAAAATGTGAATGCTTATTATACGCCGACGACCTCAAATTATTTTATTCTGTAAATTCCATAGAGGACTGTTTGAATATTCAAAAGGACTTAAAAAATCTAGTCGATTGGTGTGCTTTGAATTGTTTAGAACTAAATGTGACTAAATGTAAAGTGATGCGTTTTTATAAATGTAAGAGTCCTCTAATATATCAATATTCGATTGATGGTGTTGCATTGGATACTGTAACTAGTTTTAATGATCTGGGAGTAATTTTTAGTAGCGATTTGTCTTTTAATAAACATATAGATGCCACAGTTTTAAAAGCAACAAGAATGTTAGGTTTTCTACGCCGTACCTGTTCAAACATCTGTGATATTAAAGCAATTAAGTCATTATATAATAGTCTTGTTCGTAGTGTCTTAGAATATAATAGTATTATATGGTGTCCAGTTTATAACTGTCATGTGCAACGTTTAGAGCGAGTACAAAATAAATTTGCAAAATTTTTATTATTTAAGCTACGATTTCCATATAGGGATTTACCATATTTGACACGTATACAGTTAGCAGGTGTGGAAAGCCTTGAACATCGTAGGAAAAATGCACTGGCACTGTTCTTGTTTAAGTTGGTTAATGGTCAGATTGACTGTGATAAGTTATTATCTTTGATACCTTTTCGTATACCCCAAAGACAAACAAGATCCAGACAGCTATTTCCCAATGTATTTAATCGAACAAATTATGGATTTCAAAGATTTTCACACCGACTTATAAAAAATTACAACGAGCATTTTGAATCTGTAGATATTTTTAGGCATAGTTTTGAGAGTTTTAAAACCATAGTTAGAAATAGAAATTACAGTTAGTTATAATTTTATTAATGATAATTAGTATAGTCACAAAAGAACTGTAACTAGTTTTATGTTTTTTTTTGTTGTACTATTTGGAGTTTTACTCTGTAAGTATTGATGTGAATAAATAAATAAATAAACAATCCCGCAATGGCTGTCATTGCATAAAAAGAGGAGTTTGCAAATGTCTTGCGATGTTGCCAAACAGCTGAAAAAAAGGAAGATACAGGACAAAATTCATATGAAAATTTAAGTTATACCTTCTTCTTATTATAATTTGTAGAGAAAAAAGAAAAATACCTAAGCATTAAGAAGGAGGTATTTCTACAAAAAATACCATTGTTTCTTATGGAAATGGTGGATAAAGGCGGCCAATTTGTAAGAGGAAGTGATGTACATCATCATTACCGGAATACATAAAGAACCTATACACATATTGGCTACATGATATTGAAGGGCATGAAAGAAGAAATAGATATTTTAGTAAGTGTATGATGCACGGCAACTAAGAAGATTTGAATGGAAATCCCCGAAATAGGCTTGGTGTTAAATCTTCATAAGAAGTTTGGCAACGTTGCCTCTATCGAGAATGTCATTTTCATAGTTTCTTTAATTAATGGCGGACGAGAATCTCATGTGTGGGATAATTTTTGAAAAAATTTAATAGTTTTTAAAATTAATTTACATTTTTATGTGCCCCGAGTGCAGTGTATTAATGTTTTCTTGTGTTTGACGTTGGATTTATACTGTCCCCACCCAGCACCCCTGTTCACTCCACCGTCCCGTAAATATGTTTTGATTAATAATAAATTATAGAAATGGATTTTTGAAAACGCGCACACAGATTTGTGTCATAATCGACCTATAGAAACGCCCTGAAAAAGATTTTTTCGAAAATCTCTTAAAATAGCGAAAACCGCTATATCAAACTTTTACTCTGAATAGTGTAGCTTTCTGACTGTGAAAGAATCTTCATGATCGGTTCAATATTTCAGTTCAGCTCAGTAATTAGCCCTTACAAAGAAAAAGTCAATCAAAGGTACACTCTTTATCTCTTTATTTATAATATTAGTATAAATGAATATTAAAGAACAAAACTACTAAAAATAAGTAAATTCGTTGCTTTTTTATTGTTATCTATAAAAAAAAGAAAAAAGAAATCTGCTTCCGCAGAACTCTGGCCGCCCGCGTGACAGGTGAGCATTCTACCACCGGACCACCAGAGCTTAAAATCTTAATCTCTTTATAATATTAGTATATAAATTGATATATATATGTCAATATTTTTCTCTGAAATATTTGTTAATTATTATAAAATATAGCCTATAGCACTCCTAAATAGTGTAGCTTTCTAACTGTGAAATAATTTTTATGATCGGTTTAGTAATTCCGAAGATTAGCCCTTACAAAGTTATAGTTTATCCAAGATAGCCGACCCCTGCCCACTTCTTTGGGCGTTTATATATGTACTTTTGTATAGTCATTATGAAATATAGCCTATAACACTCCTGAGTGAGAAAGCTTTCTGATTGTGAAAGAATTTTTATGATCGGTTCACCACTTCTGAAGATTAGCGGCTACAAACAAACAAAGTTATAAAGTATCTTTATAATATTAGTTTAGATAAACATATGGGCCTGGCAGAAGAAAACCTATGTTGGTTCTGCCAGGAGGAGGAAGAAACCGCAGAACACGTATGGTTCTACTGTGAAGCCCTTGGTCGTCTGCGGTTTGCAAGGCTGGGTGAAGAAAAACGTAAAGCGGCAAGATATTCCAAGGAGCCGGTACAAGCTTGTGGAGTCTGATAAAACAGATCGGCTTGAATAGAGTGCTCTAACCTATGGACGGAGGACACACAATAAACCTGAGCAGGTTGCAGTGTTAGAGGATATGCAATCTACCTCCTAATCTAATCTAATAGATAAACAAAATACATAACCTTAAAATCTCATGTTTTTATTTTATGTTTCCAAAGTTGGTCTATATAAGGTCACGACATTCGGACATATTGCTTTGACGTGTTATGACGTCACATCTCCAATTTTTCGGCCATGTTAGTCAGTGCCGGAGATACACAGTTTATTGTATTAGTAGAACAACCGTTTATACAACAGTTTTTAATTATTATTAAGTTGTAAATTCTTTTACTTTAAATAAAAAACATTTGGAATTACATCTTTCAACAAATATCACTACCAAAACAATGCAAAATGAAATGCGCAAATTCTAGACGCCACTGGATTGATCATCAGCTTTGATTTTACCCAGTCTTGCCAACTTTTCTCAGTGGAGTGCCCTTCCTTGCGTACCGAAGATTTTCTGTATTTGTTAAATTTCAATGAATACATTGACATTGGACATTTTGACACACGCATCGCTCATGGAGATTTTTTTCGTTGCAAGTGTTATGATCATCAAAAATAAATATAGGTTTTTCGTTTTAGGCTGATATAGATGGAGACCGACTAATTGCAGACATTATAATGGACATAAGTAGACCTATCGCTTTCGACAGCATCATGCGAGTAAGAACGTCCACTGGTGTTAGGCCGACTGATTTTTATGGATACTTTTATATGTCTAATACTACGGATATGGAACTGGCTGCCATAGGTAAAGTACTCAGTTTCTAAACATCTTAATGTCATTGCTTTTTCTAGAAACAAAAATTGTGTTTATAATTTCCATTCACTTCAGATCAAATTGGGTCTTTTGATTTTCGTTCGTCCGATGCAGGATTTCTCCAGTATACATCCCATAAGGACACCACTGGTAGAAATATTTAATAATCTTGTACATAAAAAAATCCCTATTGGTGCTTAGTAGGTCATGCATGTCAAATTTTATGGAAAAATCTAGTAAACGAATATTGCTCAAATGTTAAGAGAGGTTTAGAACCTATGATCATATAAACTTCTCTTCCTGAAATGAGCTAAGGAATCATACCCTGTATTTTTAGAGATCAACTAAATTACGCCCTATATAGGCTGTTCTGAAATTAATGCACCAAATTATAATGGCATATTCTACGTAAAAAATAAGCCCTAGTTTCCTATATAGACATAATTATGACCAGAAAAGTTACCAGTGGCGTACATACCATATTTGTATGGACTGTTTTTCAAGAAAAAAATGGTGTGCCCCTCTCCATTTAATTTGGTACAAATTTGATAAGGTTCGATTTACCTTCTAATAAGGAATACGTTGGAAATGCCCTCCGTTTGCTTCCAAACATGCATTTATTTTCCCCTGCATACTGTTTCTCACACGCGCAAAAATGTTTTCGTTGATTCTTATTTGCTAAGTCGTTAGTTTCACACGATTTCGCAACTGATCTAAGTTCACTGGGGATTTCAAAAATAATTTTTATTTTAGCAAAAAGCAGAGGCGCACAATTTTTTTTGAAAAATAGTCCATACAAATATGGTACGGACGCCACTGGTTTTTAAAATATTTTACATTTTTTTTTTTATCTTTGGACAATCCACGAAGGCTGAAAGCGTAAATACTAACGTACCGTGGGTGTCTTAAGCAGGGTGAGAGGAAGTTTGTTAACATGGGACTTAAAAACTTGAAGATTTGGGGGGAAGGAAAGACCTCCGCTGGCAGCAGGTTCCATACTCTAGAAACTCTAGGGATAAAAGAACGAACGAAATGGGAAGTTCGGGGCCTGTCCAATTGAACTGTATAGGGATGCATACGCGCGGCACCACGAGTTTCTCTGTTGGGAGCTGCAAGACGAGGGACTATACTGGATAATTCGTCGGAGCAGAAGCCGTAAAAGTATCTATAGAATAGCGATTGATCTCCCACAGCTCGACGATGGGCAAGAGAAGGAAGCCTTTCAGTAAGTAAAAGATCATTAATAAGACGAACAGCCCTTCTTTGAATGGCATCAAGAATGCTGAGGGTTGTAGGGGATGCCATTCCCCAGACATGAGAACAATATTCCAGAGAGGGTCGAATTTGGGACACATACAAAGTGTATAAATTGGAAGGAGAAAAATACTTTTTGGCTCGGAAAAGAAATCCAAGCTTTTTTGAAGCCGCGGTGGCTATAGGTACAATGTGTTTATGCCAGTTAAGGTGATTCTCTAATGTGACGCCCACAAGGTTAAATGTGTCCCCGCTCTGCAAAACCTGGCCACTCATAAGCAAAGGATGAGTGTTTGATGATTTTTTCGCGACAAGGAACACGATTGTGTTTTGGATGCATTAAATTGAACAATATTTTTGGCGCCCCAATCCAGTATCAAATTGAGATCCTGTGAAAGAGATATCTGCATCGCCCTGCGTTTGCTTTCCAAGTCGGGTTGAGAGATTGGTTTGGGAACCTGAGAAGTGGAGTGAAGGGTACTATCGTCAGCATAACTATGAATGGGATTGGTTGTGGAAGAAAGAAGGTCGTTGATGTGAAGAAGAAACAAAGTTGGTGCTAGTACTGAACCCTGAGGCACTCCAGCATTAATTTCGTGAAAGCTTGAAGAGTGGCATCAACAATGACTGATATACGTCGATTAGAAAGATAACTGGAGAGCCAAGAGCAGAGTTTAGTTGGAAGACCGTAGGAGGGAAGTTTATTAAGAAGTGCGTCATGCCAGACTTGGTCGAAAGCTTTAGATATATCAAGAGCAAAGATCTGGGACTCACCCAGAAACTGAGAGACTTGTTTGTTTACATAGAATAATGTCTTTTGCTGCTTTAAAGCAATGTACCAAATATAAATTGATTATTTAGAGTGGTTTGAAAATTATAATTAGTTTTTTTTTCTTAGAATTTCAACACCCTGTATCTTTCTGAGGAAGCGTTCCCGGACATATGTTTATATAGGAAAGCAGGGCTTAAATTCGACGTAGAATATGCCATTATAATTTTGTGCATTAATTTCGAAACACCCTGCATATCACAAAATTCAATTAATTTTCTAAATATATCACATTTCATCTTGTTTTTTAGACTGTGATAAAGGTGTAGCAGTAGAAATTAAACACGACGATAAACTATCTGAAGAAGAGGGCGTTTATATCCAAGCAGCCCTACTGTACACCTCATGTTCGGGGCAAAGACGATTGAGGATCATAAATCTGTCGTTGAAAACCTGCTCACAAATGGCCGATTTGTATAGAAGTTGTGATCTTGACACGATGATCAACTTCATTGCCAAACAGTCGACATTTAAATTGTTAGATAATAACCCGAAAGCTGTAAAAGATGCCATAGTGAATAGAGCCGCTCAGATATTGGCGACTTATAGGTAAGGATGTGTAGTGTAAAAATCTTTTATTTTAAATTTTTATTGAAGAACAGTTATTTTCCAATAAGCTAAAGTTGTTGGATGCATGATGTGACGGCAGAAAACTCTTTAGGAAACTGTATATAACAAGCACATAGCAGGCATACACACGGTGAGGCATGCTTTCAATCCTTCAAGTTTCCTAGTATACTGCCATTTGCATAGGAACGCGCCATTAGTTCAGTATACATACGATCGCAGCTACTCGAAAGTTTCTTGTCGTTTAGATGGCCCTAAAGGGATGTGTTACCGTTTGTATGTCCATTTAGGGTCAGAACATTCCGCTCATCCGGAAGAAAAGTAACACAACTCAAAAAATGCATAATTTTAGTTATGTTGTTAAATTGGCTCCAAAAATCTTATTTTTTACCAGAAAAAGTTTCACATAGATGCTTTCTTTTATTTTGCTTAGATGATGGTAGTGTCATTATTCATTTGGCGGTAAAATACATAATCTTTCTTCTAGAACAATGATACTTCTCAGTTATAAAGTTTAACAACGCTTACAAAAATTAAGTAGGGATAACAGAAAAAAATAAAGGACTGAAGTCATTATTTAATAAAAATTGTAGCCCCATGTGCTATCTGCGATTTTTTGAGTCTGTAAAATTACTATTTACTGCACCTGTTTTTTATTCAAGTATTTTTATTGATTTGAGTGTTAAACATAATTAGTTTGGTTCCTTTTATCTTAAACAATTATTTCTTTGTAATACTAGCAAGATAATTTCCATATTTGTTTAAATAAAATTTTATTCTTCAACTTATATAACCAATATTAAAAAAAAAGTTACTTAAGTCAAAATTTTAATCCTTTTTTTTTTTTTGAAATATTTAAATTTACCGTTTAAAAGTAACAGCTTAATAATGATCTAAAAATCATTTTTTTGAAGATATGTTCTGTAGTTCGGCGGATTCATTTATTGGATGGTAGTTATTTATGTACACGCCAAAAATTAAATTAAAAGTACCAAAAAAACAAAACAAAATTGAAACAAGTAAAAATATAACTAAAGTCGACGTTTCGATGGCAAGTCTGCCACCGTTGTCAAGATAAATTGAATAAAACTAATAAAACTACAATTTAACTATTATTTAGGCTTTAAATTTTAAATTTTTTATCTTTTTTAGGATATTCTGAATTGACATTAAATGTCAAATATGTTTGTTTTAAAAAATATATTATAAGATATACATATTTGACATTTAATGTCAAAAAGTTTTTTAGAATATCCTAAAAAAGATAAAAATTTTAAAATTTAAAACCTTCATAATAGTTAATTTTTATTTTTATTATTTTTATTAAATTTATCTTGACAACGGCGGCAGATTTGCCACCAAAACGTCGAGTTTTAGTTATATTTTTACTTGTTTTAATTTTTTGGTACTTTTAATTTACTTTTTGGCGTGTACCCAAATAATTACCATCCAATCATTTTTTTCCGCCTGAAAAAAGTTTTTTTGAGTTCTAACAGTCTTCTTAGGGATGATCGATTTGTTGAATATAAAAAATGCAAAAAAAAAATAAAAATCAGTTTCTTAACTTTGATCGCTCATAACTGTAAATAATCGTCGGAGAAAACAAGTGTTAGATAAAAAAGTTTAATTTTTAAATTTTCTTTAAGATGGGATTGAATAAAAATCTCAAAATTCATATCAATTTTTGCTAAATAATTAAATAAAACGGAAAACAACTATTTTTTTTTCAATAATGTAATATAATTTCGTTGGATTAATATACAATAGGCCCTTAGCCGTGTTCACCAAAGGTATCAAATTTTCGGTGTAGATAGATTGGATTTTATTCCGTGTCTTCAAATTTTCCCGAAAATTGCAAGATTTTTTGTAATAATGCCATGAATTGCATTTTTGTGGAAATGTCCGCGAAATTATTTATAACGCCGCATAGACCGATGACGTAATTGAAATGTGCGTACGTGACAAAAGATACAAACTACGACATTCCTTTTCTATTGTTTTTCCCCTCTTTGCATATTTATTTAATGTGGCGCTTTTCACATTAGCACTGGCAACATTGTGAAGTTGTTTGAACTCACAAATTGTGGAATAAATTTTAATCAATTTTAAAAATTATTTACAAAAAAACTAGAAATTTTAATTTTCCCGGGTTGGTGACGTATTTAATTATTAAATAAAATAGTTTTTACCATTGTGAAATTTTGGCTGAAGCCTATTCTACGAGTAAGACTGATACTGTCATTTGCATAGGAACGCGCCATCAGTTCAGTATACAAACGATTGCAGTTACTCACGAGCTTCTTTGCGTTTAGATGGGCTTGAAGGCATGTCTTACCATTTGTATTCCCATTTAGAAAGAAATGGAACATTTTTTAAATAAACAAAATGAAAGAAAAACGTGCTTTCGTAACTTTAATTGCTTATAACTTTGTAAGTATTGGTTGTAAAAAAGTTTCATTATTAACTTTCTTACAAGATGGACTTGATTAGAAATCTCAATATTTATATCGACTTTTGCAAAATAGTAATAAAACGCCAGTACCAAAAGGCAGTACCAAAGTCGGTCTATATACATCAATTTTAGGCGAAGAACCAATTCTAAAACGGTATTTACCAATCGGTTATGTTGACGTTAAAACAACGTATTATACGTCAAAGTTGACACCAATTATTACCGCGGTTATAATTGGTCGAACACCTAAAATTGATGATAGGGTCACGATATTCGGCCATATTGCTTTGACGTGTTATGACGTCACATCTCCCATTTTTCGGCCATGTTGTTCAGTGCCGGAGATATACAATTTATTGTATTAGTAGAACAACCGTTTATACAACAGTTTTTACTTATTATTAAGTTGTAAATTCTTTTACTTTAAATGAAAAACATTTGGAATTACATCTTTCAACAAATATCACTTCCAAAACAATACAAAATGAAATGCGCAAATTCTAGACGCCACTGGATTGATCATCAGCTTTGATTTTACCCAGTCTTGCCAACTTTTCTCCGTGGAGTGCCCTCCCTTGCGTCCCCGACTTTGAACCGCCTAAAAGTTGAGGATATGTCGTAACCTTATAAATATAAACTAACCTTGTCGCAACCTTATAAATATAAACTAACCTTGATACAGTACAATGTTTTTTCCATTCATTTATTGGACTCAAATCGGTTTGATTATTTTTGCCACAATAATGCTGTAATCTAATTAAGTTTGATAAATATACAATTTGGCAAATTAGCTGCAGAATATGGGACATTTGATTTTTTTTAACATACACCAAAAGTTTCTATCTTTCAAAAGCCTTTTTTATAGGAAAAACTGTGCAACTCCAAGCAGTGCAGGACAGCTTATACTACCGGAATGTATGAAACTATTACCATTATATGTAAACTGCCTGTTAAAGAGCGACGCGTTGTCAGGCGGTTCGGATATGACTATCGACGACAGGGCGTTCGCTATGCAAGCCGTGTTGATGATGGATATAGCAACGTCGGTAAACTACTTCTACCCCAGACTGATTCCCCTACATGAAATCGACCCATCTGCTGACCCAGTCAAAATTCCTCCTCCCATTAGGTGTACCATAGACAAAATGAATGAACAGGGAGTTTATATATTAGGTAAGTGCTTCTAAAATGTAATAATTTGTTTACAGCTTCGGTAACCATGGGTATAGTAAGAACATTTTAAAAGCGCAAATTCGGTACTTTTTGAAAATAATACAAAAAAACATAAAAAGGCCTCCTGCAATCGGAATATTTTATACAAAGGCGCCGCCATCCTTTACAGCAACGCGCCGATACACTATGGGATAGAAATCCATTATTTTGGCCAAAAAGCAACTTTGAAATTTTAATGGCTCATGCTGTGTATTTCAAAGTAGATACTCCAAACTACATGTACGCAAAATTATAAAAGAATATGACGACTTCTATTGGGGTAATAAGAAACTTGAAAATGTATTTTAAGTAAACATAAATATACAACATTTAATCTCTTAGTTTATTATTACCATTGATTACTAAAAAAGTAAAAGAGTTTAAATAATAAGAGCTATTGTTGTGTTTCCGATGCAGTCTCGCGAAGTCTCGCTACTTTTGTCAAAGATTTTTTTACCTTTTTCTTTATCAGTTTTTGTACTTACAATTGCCTTCCTTCTTTTTGCTACTTCTGAGTGTAAGGACAGATACAAGATTTTTTATAATTTACAAGGTTTTCCATTTTAAAATTTAATACGTTTTGTCCTACACTGTATATCCTAAAAGATAAAAGCATTCTGATGAAAGATATGGATTCTACAGAATCTACCCAACAAAACAGTGTTATTATTTATTTTATACGTTAAAAAATAAAAAAAGGTGGGAAGATCTATCTCTATTACGCTTCTAAGAATAATTTAAATTTATTTTTCAGATTTGGATGGTCACATTTCCGAAACTAATTGAGATAGACACATCAAATGTAGTATTTTTCTAAAGCATTTTAAAAGATTTTTTTGGTGGTGATATAATATTCAAGGTCAATATATAATAATAAATCATACCTATTGTCGTACCCTGTATATCATATGAGATAATAATCATCGGATTACTGATTAGAATACTACCGAATTAACCAAACAAGCTGACATTTTAGTTTATTTTGTACAATAAAAAATAATAATGTTAAGTGTGGTGTAAATTTTTAATAACATATAATAAGTTTTAGGTTTCCAAAAAGCATTTGTAATAATTTATAATATTTTTTCAGTAAAAAGCACCTCATTTTAAGTTAGATTGGTAAGTTTCAGAATTTTGTCCAAAAAAATTAATTTCTATCCCATAGTGCGATGACCAGCTGCATCAACTGGCATATCATAAAAGAAATATAGCAAAGGCGGCCGCGAAGACAAGCATGCCGATTTATTTGCTTTAAACTTTTTGTGATTTTTTTTCTTATCAAAGAGCACCGAATTTACATTTTTAAACTGTTCCTTCTATACTGACTTTCGGTGGTTTTAAGAAGAAAAGTTCAAATAAATCGGGCACAGTTTCTAGTAAAAGTGTGCATAGGGTCCTGAAAAATTCCAAATTTTCCGATGCAAGCCTTATTTTCAACCTGTATACCGTATTTTTTAGATATTACTAAAAAACCACACAAGTTTAAAATCAAATGCAGGTTCATTTCTTTTTAAACCAACCTTGTATATACTTACATATTTATGTGCGCGCTCAATTTCACAGCCGTCTAGTCAAACTTAGTCGACGAAAAATCGCGATTGGGACTCTTTGTTTGACCTCCGGAGAGTGCAGACGTGCGTAGAGGACTACAAAGTACTTCCGGGAGTGGCGGTTAGAGGTGCCGTACGGACGTTTTTACCTTCGGGGATCAAGGAAAGAATTACGCTAAATTGACGGCATCTTTCTTCTGGATCTAAGCACTATGAGCGAAGATTCCTATAAGCTGATGGTATCCTGTTTGCTGGTGAACACGAGGCATTTGTCAAATGGCGGAAAATAGATGGGCGTGCCATGGGAACTGTCAGTAGTGAAAGTGAAGGTTATACGTAACACCAGTAGCAGGTCTTGGTTTGACAGCTGATAATTTATGCATTGCATCGATTGTGGAATTATTTTTGTTTTCGTTTTGGAATTTCTGGGAGCTACGAGCTCGATTATCCAGATTTTCCGCCGACGAAGCCCTGGAAGAAGGGGGAGAGTGGTGGATTGCACCTGAAGGGACCAGAACCAAGAAATAAAAATAGAATAGAACAGAAAAATCGCGATTCTGTCTTTACTTTTTACTTACTCAAAGACTTCCTTCTCTTGCCCATCGTCTAGCTGTGGAAGATCTGTCGCTCTTCTATAGCTACTTTTACGGCTTCTGCTCCGACGAATTATCCAGTATAGTCCCTCCTCTTGCAGCTCCCAACAGAGAAACTCGTAGTGCCGCGCGTATGCATCCCTATTCAGTTCAATTGGACAGGCCCCGAACTTTCCATTTCGTTCGTTCTTTTATCCCTAGAGTTTCTAGACTGTGGAACCTACTGCCAGCAGAGGTCTTTCCTTCCCCCCAAATCTTCAAGTTTTTAAGTCCCGTGTTAACAAACTTCCTCTTACCCTGCTTAAGACACCCACGGTACGTTAGTATTTAGGCTTTCAGCCTTCGTGGATTGTCCAAAGATAAAAAAAATAAGCACATAAGAATATACAAGGTTGGTTTAAAAAGATATGAACTCTCAGTTAATTTTTAACCTGTCGTTTTTTCGTAATATCTAAAGAAATACAAATATACAAGTTGAAAATAAGGCTTCAATCAAAAAATTTGAAATTTTTCAGGACCCTATGCACACTTTTACCCGAAACTGTGCCCGATTTTAATACAAAATCTCGCTAAGAAGATGTCTTGAATGCAAGTTTTTAAGAGCAAGTATTTTTTTTAAATTGTTGCCTATGCCCCACTACTCCTTAGCCAGGTCTGCGTTTTTATGTTTAAATAACATTAAAGAAGCATTGTGGATGATTTTTATTGTGCCTCAAATACCTGCTAAGAAATGCTTACTAGCTCTTAAACTTTATAGGGTCATCCAAATCAAATGTCCGTCATTGGTAACTTCGTTATTATTTGAAATTCGAAATAGTTTAAATTAGCAAACTAGTAGCATTTTTCACGGTTTTTAAGACTGAAGATTAAAAAAAAACAATTGACAATCGGGTTTCTGAGTTATACAGTAAAACACCCTTTTTTTAAATGGAACACCCTGTATATTTTATCACCATTAAAAAGATCTTTTAAAATCCTTGAAAAAAGTCCACATGTGATATATCCAATTTTTCACGGTTTCAGAAATATAGCCACCCTCAGAAATTTTATAGTACATTGGCATTTTTTAAATAAAACACCCTGTATATTACATTACCAATAAATAGATATTTAAAAGAGCTTTAAGAAAATACCACATTTGATATGTCTATCTCCTATAGTTTTGGAAATATGGCCATTCAAATCTAAAAATTTCCATTATATCACAGCTTTAAGCTATAAGCAATAAGTTTTAGTGTCAGAAATAAAACGGGGAAAATATCTACTATCTTTCAGATTTAAATGGCTATATTTCCAAAACTAAAAAGATAGGCACATCAAATGTGCCATTTATTTTTAATGATGATACCATATACAGGGTGTTTTATATAAAAATCCAGTTTACTATTAAACTCCTGAGGATGGCCATATTTCCGAAACTATGAAAAATTGGATATATTACATACGGACTTTTTTTAAAGGATTTTAAAAGAACTTTTTAATGGTGATAAAATATACAGGGTGTTCCATTTAAAAAAGGTTATTTCGCTGTATAACTCAGCAACCCGATTGTCAATTGTTTTTTCTAATCTTTAGTCTTAAAGAGCGTGAAAAAAGCTACTAGTTTGCTAATTTAAACTATTTTGTATTTCGAGTAATAACGAAGTTACAAATGACAGACACTTAATTTAGATGACCCTGTATACTAAATTTGTGTTTTAGAAAATGGTATTCATATGTTCCTGTGGGTCGGCCTCGGCGCTAGTCCGGAATTTGTACAAAACGTATTCGGAGCACCGTCTGCTATCCAAATCGATATCGAGAGGCCGCATTTGCCGGAATTAGATAATCCTTTGTCTATAGCTGTCCGCAATATTATAGAAGAAATTAGAGTTGAAAGGCATAGGTGTATGAGGGTAAGTGATTACTGTAAAAGATACATCAATTGACAAGTCATTCAAAAATAATAACAGTGTTCAGTGACGGAAATAAAATTTCGTACACATAGGTTAACGTTTTATGTCAATTTTCAATATTTTGCTAAACTTGGCTTTTTACCTTTTTCTCACCTTAATTAATATTTAGGCCAAGTTGTACAAAGCAGGTTTAAACCCAGTTCTACTGAACTGAGGTCAGGCCTTTGAACTTTCCGTATAAATCTTAATTTCTTTTAATTCCTTGACATTGACGGCAATATTAAGATTTTACGGAAAGTTCAAAGGCCTAACCTTAGTTCAGTAAAACTGAGTTTAAACCTGCTTTGTACAACTGGGCGTTAATAAAATACATGACTCCAAAATAAATATATAGTTTATTTTATTCAAATATTAAAGAAAAACACTGGCCTAATATTTCAAAGCGGCACCATTTCTTTCCACTAATAAGTTTAAACGTGTGGGCATTGATGCAATCAGCATTTGTGCGTGGTGAACATTGTAATTATTCCAGGTTGCTTCAATTTTATTCCACAAATCATCATTGTTTTGAGGATGGAAATCATTGTTCTTGTTAATTTCCTTTACGATATATCCCCAAACGTTTTCGATTGGATTGATATCAGGGCTTCTTGAGGGCCAAGGTAACAATGAAATGTTATTTTCCAGTAGCCAGTCCGAAACTCTCCTTGCTGTATGAACGGGGCAGTTGTCATGCTGGTATATAAAATTTTCTTATTCAAATATATTGTTTACCGATGGTAACATAACATTTTGGAGTATGTGTATATAAGCTTGACTATTAAATCTTTCTCGAATACGGTGGCATATGTCTAGCCCTCTGAAAGACATACCCCCATACATTAACAGAAAATCTTCCACTTGTTTTAACATGTTGGGTATATCTTTCTTCGCCTATACACTCTAATCTGCCCGCTATAATAAGATTGAAAAATCTTCTCATCGGTAAATACTACCCTTTCCCAAAAATCCACACCTTGCGGTAAATATTTCAGTGCAAACCCCATTCTTCTCTTTATTAATATCGGTCAAAAATGGCTTTTTAGCAGCTACACTGCTTCTCAATTCCGAATTTTTCCTAATACGATTTCTTGCCGTTCTTACTGTTCCAGGAAAATTAGTTTGGTTGTGTGCTTCTACTGCTGTCTGAAATGGATTGGGTAATTTTCTAGAAACCTGCGGCAACTCCGATTTTGACGAAATTTGGTATACGGGGGTTTTTGGGGCGCTGATCACGAATCTGAAAGCATTTTGTGGCGGAAACGTTTTGTTCTTTGAGATATTCATCATCAGACTTGAAATTTAAACTAATCCTATTTTTACAATATTCCCCCTTCTTTTTCACACAATTCTTGATTTAAAGCTAAAGTGGCACACAGTATTTGATTTTCACCTTTTAAAACCCCGTTTTTTTACGTATTTTGCATTATTTTTAAATTAAATTGCATAGCTATACTTTGAATCATGTCAATCCCAGTGTGCCATGGCCCTATGTGTATGTATGGTTGCCGCATTATCAAAGAAAAGCCACGCAATTTAATGCAAAAATAATGTTAAAAACGTGAGGTGAAAATCAAATATTTAGTGACACTTTAGCTTTAAATCAAGAATTGTGTGCAAAAAGAAGGGGAAATATAGTGAAAATAAGCTTAGTTCAAATTTGAACTTTGATGATGAATATCTCGAGAACGAAACGTTTCCGCTAAGAAAATCTTCGTGATCAGCGCCCCAAAAACCCCCGTATACAAAATTTCGTCAAAATCGGAGTTGCCGCAGGTTTCTAGAAAATTACCATGGATTGTTTCGCAAAAATCTATCAGATCATTAACTTGATTTTCGTTTGAATTGAATTTTTTTTTACCATTTCCAGCCCTTCTCTCCAATGATCCTGTATTTTCCCATTTAGTTCTAAGGCTTTGAATAGTGCTTCTTGGTTTCCCAACTTGCTGAGCTATTCTTCCCAGAGAAACACCTTCTTCGAATAGAGTAATTACTCTCGCCTTCTCTAGTTCATTCATTTTCCAAAATTTAAAAAAAAAAATATTATTTTGAAATGTGTGACAGATAACAATTTGTCATATAAGGTATCTTTCCAGGTGATCCAGGTACGCAAAAGCCAACATCACACTGGGAAAAATTAGGTTTACGAGATTTTAATTCCGTCACTGTACGTTGTAAATGCTTAAACATTATTGCATTGTATTGTATTCGCGCATTTAGTTCTGACGTCACGACGCAGGCAAGGAATCCAAACAATGGATTTTTATTAGTGGAATTCGTGATGAAAGTTAAAATAACGCGATTTATGTGAGTTCTTTGTGTGTTTTGAAGTGTTTGTGACTAGTGTCGGCTATTTGTGACGCTGTGACTATAAATTTTCGTGATTATTTGTGATATTCATTCACCTAACCTAACTATGTGAACAAAAGTATAATTTATACGAACTTCAATCCATGATATTAATGCTGAAGGGTTCCTCGTAATCCATTTTGATAAAACTAATATAAAATATCTTAAATAGTGCCACTAATGTAACAAAAATGAAAAATAAAGTACATTTTCCATAGAAACCTTTGTTTGTTTTATGGAGAGGCGAGGGGGTAGAGGGGTTTGTTTGGATTTCATTCAAAGCCTTAAAAATATACCTCTAGAGTCAGCCTTTATGGCAGTGTGAAAAAACGCATGAGAAAGAAATATGACAAGAGTATAATCTATCGCTTTTGGTCCTGCTGACCACTATGATTATGCAGAGCTAAAGTTTATTGCTTTTTAAGCATGTGATTGTTTGCACAGCTAAGCGACAAGACTGCCTCTAACATGGTATGTTCTTGAGGGTAAAAAAAACGTCAACGTCGTGTGACGTCACACTAAATGCGCGAATTGGATTGTAGCGAATGTGGTTGCTCAACTCAAACTAGCCGTTTTATCACTTTAACTAGAAAGATCTTTTGTAGATAAGCTTTATTAATTGATCCCTTTGATTCCCAAACTTTTCGCAAAATTAAATAAAAATGTTTCGGGGAGTAGGTCTCTTTAAATCAATTATCGTGTTCCGCCAAGGAATACAAGAGAACAGTCTCTTTTTGCTTTAGATTTTCATAGAAGCAATTATGGCAGGTTTTCTCCTATCACAAGTATTCTTATGAATGGAAATAGGGTAGACAAAGAGTTTTTAGTTCCTCATTTAATTAATAAAAAAATCTTAGTGCAATTTATATCTATTACATTATTGTACATATTAAATTTATTTGTAAACACATGTAAATTTGTTAATGGGTTTTGCCCGTAAATAAATAAATAAATAAAATAAAAAATGCTCCGCGGTTCGGTTGTTCTGACACACATCATTGATATTGATAGTAGCGGCCAAAAACAGAGAAACTTTTGATTTTCTTATGCCCAGTTTTACAACTACCAGTTCAGTTATGATCTAATTAAACGTAACTGGTACATGAATTTATCCATTTAAAATATATTGCTGTCACTTTGGACATTTACTTGACAGACATATATTTTAAATAGTCAGGTTCAAATACCAGTTAAGTTCAACTGAACCACAGCTTAAACTGATATTGTAAAACTGGGCATTAACATCTTATGTAGTTTCATATTTCTTGTATTACATTATTGCAGTGGTTAAAATAAGTAGGCTTTGTATGAAAATAACCTTTAATAAAAAAACAGTAATAACATTTCAATAAATTAACTGATAAAAATTAAGAAACTTTATAAATTATATTATATATCATTTAAGTCAGGTCAATATTTGGTAGCAAAACCATCGTTTTTAATAATCTCTGCACATCTTCGTGGTTTTGACTCCACTAATGCCCAGTTTTACAATAGCATTTAAGCTGTGGTTCAGTTGAACTTAACTGGTACATGAACTTATCCATTTAAAATATATTGCTGACAAGTAAATGCCAAAAGTGACAGCAATATACAGGGTGATTCAAAAATCGATCACGAAACTTAGGAGGCGATTCTACTTGACAAAGTAGGGGTAGAGCTTCATATAATTTTTTCAAAATGTCATTTGTTTTCGAGTTACAAGTCGTCAAAGTTCAATTTTTATTTTGGTTTTTCGTCATATTGCATTTATTTTTTAACCAATCCAGTTGATATTTGGCACACAAATCAAGCTTTGCAGATTCTAAAATTTTAAGACAAAAGTACTTGTTTTAAATACCGCCAGAGGGCACTTTACCTAAAACTTAAAATTTATTTACATCATAACTTTTTATTTTGACAGATATCGCAAAGTTGGGGCGCCATTTTATAGGCAATCAAAAACCTAAAAAAGGTACTCTTTATTAAAGTCGATAAAACTCACCGTTTAGGCACCAATCGACATCAAAGTTTTCATCATTTTCAATCAAATTACCTACATACATACAGGGTGTCCAGTAACTCAACCGAAAAACTTTACGGGGCGATTCTACAACAGAAAATAAGAAAAAACTTCATATAAACATATGTCCTAAACGTCTTAGTTTTTGAACTACGGTGTGTTAAATATTTATTTATTTATTTATTTATTTTTTAATTTATAACCCCTGTAGTTAAAAACTAAGACGTTTAGGGCATATGTTTATATGAAGTTTTTTCCTATTTTTTTGTTGTAGAATCGTTTGGTTAAGTTTGTCGGTTGAGTTACTGGACACCCTGTATGTGTGTAGGTAATTTGATTGAAATTGATGCAAACTTTGATGTCTATTGGTGCCTAAACGATGAGGTTTATTGACTATAATAAAGAGTACCTTATTTTTTAAGTTTTTGATTGTCTATATAATGGCGCCCCCAGCTTTGCGATATCTGTCAAAATAAAAGTTATGATGGAAATAAATTTTAAGTTTTAGGTAAAGTGCCCTCTGGCGGTATTTAAAAAAGTACTTTTGTCTTAAAATTTTAGAATCTGCAAGGCTCGACTTGTTTGCCAAATATCAACTGGATTGGTTAAAAATAAATGCAATATGGCGAAAAAACAAAATAAAAATTGAACTTTGACGGCTTGTAACTCGAAAACAACCGACATTAAAAAAAAATGTATATTAAGCTCTACTCTTATTTTGTCAAGTAGAATCACCCCCTTAAGTTTCGTGATCGATTATTGAATCACCCTGTAATTTAAATGGATAAGTTTATGTACTAGTTGAGTTCAACTGAACCCTAATTGAACTGGCAATTTAAAACTGGGCATAAATTTTACTAAGAAACTAACCAAAAAGTGTAAAATATCTATAAATGATCGAAATATAGCATCATTTATATAAGCATGTCCTTAAAGTGTTAAAATGAATAAGATTCTTGGTATTTTATCTAATATTAATTAATTACAGATAAGGCAAGTTTAAATTAATGATACCTTTATTTAATTTAATTTTTTTTCAGTTAACAATCGTAAGACAGAGAGAAAAACTAGAACCTGTATTCAAACACTTCTTAGTCGAAGACAGAGGTACCGACGGATCAGCTAGTTACGTAGACTTTCTGTGTCACATGCATAAAGAAATAAGAGGATTGTTGAGCTAGCAACAGCATCGGGCTGTTACGTGGAAACAATAATAAGTAGTACCACGGTTGGGGGATATCGCGATTATTTCACTCTCGCGAACTCTTTGTACTGTGCCGTATAAAGCGAACACCCACTACATACTGAGAGTGTAGTAAAAAATGATAGTCAAGGGAAACCAAAATAATAGTGGAAATTATTTCATATTGTTATTGTGTAATAGTTTAAGAAGTGGTAGTATTTTAAATTGTGTTCATTGATGAGTTTGATGGACTATTGATAATATAAATGTTCTCTTTGTGCAATAATGAATTTAGCCGAGACATCACAGGGATGACCGAGAGTGAAATACCGGGTTCAGCCGTGGTAATACGTCGAAATGGACTGAACTGGTGTTCGTTATGTGAGAACCATCCATTACACTACTTATATAATATCTTTAAAAAACCACGTGTATTTTGTACAGGGGTTTTATTTATATTTTGCCACCCAGTTACAACGATAACTAAAAAGGTAGAAAAAAGAACTTGTATAAAAGTTTCATAGTGTTTTATTATATTTTTTATATTAAGCCGCGTCCAGGCTTGCAACAATTCGCCGAACATCCGTCCAAACTAACCAACCTGTTTGCTCGCTCCTTTGACGCCAAAAAACCAACAAGCTCTAAATCACTGGTATTACGTGAATTCCGTCCACGTTCATGTTCGTTCTATGTGGCTGGGTATGCGGCGTGGAATGGCGCGGCGAATTGTTGCAAGCCTGGACGCGGCTTAAGAAAAATAAAAAGATCACCTTTTTAAATGGAACACTCTCTGTATTATATATATATATATATATATATATATATATATATATATATATATATATATATATATATATATATATATAAATTATTGGGGAAATTTTTCGGGTTTGTATATATATATATATATATCATCATTTGATATACTTATCTTTAGAATAGAATAGAATAGAATAGAATAGAATATATATTACCATTAAAAATACAGGATTGTACATTGGTTCGTCAATACAATACAGAAACTTAAAATTAAAAATATATAAAAGAAAAAAAAATAGGATTTAAAAAATTACCATTATTAGCACATCTACACAGAGAACTTACTTACATAAATAAAATAACATAAAACTAAGTAAATGGTCAATACAGCTGAAACAAATATATAAACAATTGTATAAAACGGTAATACAATACATATGTGCATATACATAATATGCAATCAAACATACAAAATATATACAAATACACAATAAACCTTCCCTGTAACTACGGGAATTAAGTTAGTTTTGTAATAAAAAAAATTAAATTTTAAAATAAGAAATGTTAAAACCTAAAACTAAATTACATCAAGGGAAAAAATATCTAATACTGCAAAAAGTCCTTACATGAATAAAAAGAATTTTTCAACAGAAAACTCTTTACCCTTCGAACAAACATTTCTCCACGTAACGCTCTCAACTCAGAAGGTAATTTATTATAAAAATTTATGCAGTTGTACTTTGGCGAACTTTTAAAAAATGTTGTATTGTGTTTTGGAATTGTCAGAAGATCTCTGCCGCGTGTATTGTATGCACTGCTATTTCCCAACCCTTCAAATAACATTCTATTATTGTCGACAAACACTAAACACCTTAAAATATAAAGACATGGAAAAGTTAAGATTTTTTTGTTCAAAAACATGCTTGCAAGTTTCGCGCACATTTAGGTTAAAAATAAGCCTTAGGATTCTTTTTGGCTTACAAAAATACGGGAGCATCGTACACCCGCATCTCCCCAGCAGACCACATTATATGACATATGACTGACCTGTAAATATGGAAATTATATTTGCCATTTTTCAGATTGAATTGGCCATATTTCTAAAACCAAAAAAGATAGATGTATCAAGTGAGGTATTCTTTAAAGCTTCTTTAAAGACCTTTTTAATAGTGATATAATATACAGGGTGTTCCATTTTAGAACCGTTTACCTCTTATTGGCCATATTTCTAAAACCAATAAAGATAGATATATCAGGTGAGGTATTCTTTAAAGCTCATTTTAATAGTGATATAATATACAGGGTGTAAACATTTACCTCTTAATTTTTTTAACTTTCTGATGTTTATTTGTTTATATGCTTGCTATGCTCAAAAAATTATAGATAAAAAACACTATGAAACTTTTATACATGAAGTTTTTTCTATCCTTTTTAGTTATTTTGTAATAGGGTGGCAAAATATAAATAAGAACCCTGTAAAATTTGGATGATTGGACGCTATAAATAAGTCAGTGAAGCATGGCAACATTGAAAATAAGTGTGAGGAAAATTTTATCATTAGTATATCAAATCGCTCATTGCTGGTACTACTGGTCCGTGTCATAGGGAGTTTCAGAAAAGGATGCTTATTTGTTAAGGATGTGACTACTTAGGTGATTTTAAGAAGAACAGTTGATATAAAGCTATGTCCTAAAAAATTAAACCTTTTAGAGGCAGGGTCCTGAAGTTAAAAAAATATGTATATTTTTTCTAATTCCACTCTAAATATTTTAATGAAATTTGGTACACATTCACTATACATTAGGAGGCATTTTCTTATACATATCCTAATTTCTTCCAGTGGTTTAAAAGAGGGATTTAAAATAAATATTTAAAATATATATATATACAGGGTGGCCCACCATATTCGACACGGTCTGTAGCTGGATAACCATGGGGTTTTTAAAAAAGTAAATACTGGAACATATACAGGTCGGATAAGACCACAGTATAAAATTATTTTAGTCTATACAGGGTGTCTTAAAAAGTGTGACGTATCAAAGTTATATTTTTTTAAATGGAACACCCTATATTTTATGACGGTTTTAGATTCTACTTTAAAAAATAACTCAAGTTTGTTTATAGTACTAAGTGTCTAATTTTATTTGTTTTTGTGATATTTGATTTTTTTGAAAAATGCAGAGGTAAAATTAAATTGATTTTACTTTAACACTTTAAACTTTAAAATGTGTAACAAGATTAGGAAAAGTCTGTCATATCATACGTAGGTCAAATCAAGATCAAATATTGTACAGGGTGATAAAAAAATAATTTCAATTTTTCAGAAAATCAAATAGCCATATCTCTCTTATTTTAAATGGAACATCCTGTATTTTTTACGTCACATGATAACAAATAAAACACTCTTTCAAATGGTGTATAGGTTGCCTATACCTATCTTTTGTGCTTTTTAGTAAAATCTGTTTTTAAAAATTTTTAGTCCAAATGTTTATTTAAATTAAAGTTGCCTGTGACATAGCAGCCATTAATATTTTTCTTAAGAAAATAACAACGACCATTTATTGATTACTAGTGTTTTAGTCAGTTTAAAAGAAATTTCAATGATTTTAAATAAAAACCCTTCTTCTACCACAACAAGATGAGATAATACTGGTAGGAAGTGAAAAAAATGGTTTACTTTAGTATAGAGTTAATCCTGAAAAATATTCCAGGAGAAACCATCTAATAACCTTAATAGTTGCTTTAAAAAAAATGACACAGTGATTATGGGTAATGGAAGAAACGAGTTATAGGTCACAGAATGTCGTCATAACTGACCAGAGGCGTTATTAGGATTGTTTAAAAACACAAGTTTTATCATTACCACATTCAGCTGAAATAAGTGTTATTGGAAGTAGCATTATAAGCAACTAATTAATTTTTTTCTGTGAATTTTGAAAATAGTGGCAGATTATACAAAATCTTTTAATTTTGTGCTTTTTTCCAACAAATTTACATTTTGCAATAACGGCTTTGTAAATAGGCATAGGCTATATCACAGCCTACTTACATTTAAATAACATTTGGAATAAAAATATGTTAAAACGGAATTTACTTAAAAAGTATAAAAGATAGGTATAGGCAACCTATACACCATTTGAAAGAGCATTTGGTTTGTCATCATGTGGTGTAAAAAAATACAGGGTGTTCCATTTAAAATAAGAGAGATATTGCAATTTGACTTTCTAAAAAATTAAAATTATTTTTTGATCACCCTGTATAATCTATGATCTTGATATGACCTACGTATGATAAGGCATACTTTTCCTAATTTTGTAACAAATTTTAAAGTTTAAGGAGTTTATATGGCTAAAATAAAATTAATTTAATTGCACCCCTGCATATTGAAAAAAAAATGAAATATCACAAAAACGAAAAAAATTAGACACTTAGTACTATAAACAAACTTGAGTTATTTTTTTATGTAGAATGTAAAACCGTTATAAAATATAGGGTGTTTCATTTAAAAAATATAACTTTGATACGTCACACTTTTTTGAGACATCCTGTATAGAGTAAAATAATACATATATAGT